>CM035172.1:11065067-11259132 GCA_020205615.1 Panax quinquefolius | reverse complement strand
ACGAATATTCCCTCGGCAATGATGAATATTTTATAACCACTTGCTTTGAAGACCCTAAAATTTTTTTAAATAAAAAGAAATTTCCTTTATTTATTATTTTGAAATAGTAAGGTTGATTTGATTAATGTGGATAGTTAAGGGTTAAATACGCAAATATTTCAAAATAAGCAAGTGGTTATAAAATATTCATTATTGTTTCTGAATATTCGTTTGGTCGTGGAATATTCGCATCGCTTAGAATATTCGTGATTTATCTTAAATGCACCATGTGGGGCCCCATAACCGGAAAGCGATTGGATGAGGAAAACGACAAATATAAGTTGGTTAAAAATAACGGCGTAGTTGTTACCGCTAAGATCGTTGGAATACCCTGTGGTTAAAATACGCAATACGCGGTCGCATACAAGAAGACACCAGATTGCACATGTGATTGTTGAATTATCGATCCTTACGTAAAGAAGGCACTACTCAATAATTTTTACAAAGAAGTTCTCGCTCAATATTTTATTTTATCGATTCAATAATTGCTGCGTTGATATTTTATATTATCGTTGTTCAATAATTGTCACCGCATTATTATCTCCATTATCGATCAATAATTCATATTATTTAAATAATATTATTAGATAAAGATTATTGGCAATGTCTAGAAAGTTCGCCAAGAGAGGTTTGTCACCTAATCATGCCTACCAAAGAAGTGAGAAATCCTTATCTGAAAGCCCCTTTCCTCTGGAACTACCGTCATTATAATCAGTGATTCAGAATATTATTTGTGAATAATTAATTATTGATTCATATGATAAAGAAATATTTATTTTATGTGGATATAAATGATGGATTTATTTATGTGGTTATAAATGAAGAAATTATTGTTGAGGTGTTTTATCAAGATTTTACCGTTCGAGGTATTAAAATTAAATCGTGGGTTTTAGAGATATATCATGGGATTATAATTTTAATCCGACTGCCGATTGTGGTAATTTTTGGGTATGTTATACATACATAAGTTGAAAGTATATGTCCACAAATTTTGAACCGCTTAAAAATACATGAATGATTTGTTATGAATTTTAAGAGGTGTCTCGATTCGTAAATTAGGGTTATAATTGATTTTGGTGGAAAATTCTAGAATTGAAAGGGCCCCACTTGTGGTTGGTGAAGAAATGTGCTGAATTTTATTTCAAATGTGGTGGGTGGCAATAATAGTAGTGCAAAGCCATTAGTGTAGCAGTCAAGTCCGCTTCTACGGCCAACATTTTCCTATAAATAGAGGGCTAAGTTAGAATTGAAAATCACACCGTAAACAAAGTTTTCTTTCTCTCTATATTATCGAGCGTATTTTGTGAGTATTTAGATACTTTGAGAGTTCTTGCTCAAGATAAGCTTCATTCAAAGATCACTCCCGACCTTTCCTCCGGCACTCGATTCTTTGAGGTAAGGGATATTATTTTTTCGTAATGATATTATTTCTTCAATATCATTATATTGAAATGTTGATCCAAGTTTTTATCAAATTTGGAACTTTTTCATGTCGGGTTACTATTCATGAGTTACTATTCACGAGTTACTATTCATGAGTTACTATTCACGAAGTTACTATTCACGAAGTACTATTCATGAAACGTGAAGATGTTTTTGTGGAATTTCTATCTTTGGTGTCGGACTATTATTCATGATACTCTTAAGATTATTCACGATACTTTTACTATTCACGATATCTAAGACTATTCACCAAAAAAAATAAAATTTTTTCTTTTTTGTCCAAAACATCTATTTTGGATACTAGCTTTGATCAGTATCCATGTTTTGATCATTCTTGAATTTTACACCACTTGTGATTATTTTTGGGGTATTGTTGGACATGGATAAAACAAAGTCACGAATCCTTAATCCTTAATCCTTGTCATTTTGTTTCAATCGATTCGCTTCTTTAAAAATATTTTTCATCATCCTCGATCTTAAATGATGATATTATTGAATATCTTTGGCACAGTAGTGCAGATGAATGATTTCTCAAGAATATCTTTGGCAGATAGTGCAAAGATGAGCAGTGTAAGATGAAGATGAACGACTGATCGATTAATATCTTTGGGCTTTGTAGTGCAAAGATGAACAGTGTTTAAATGAACATGACGGTGATGAATATCTTTGGCACAGAGTGCAAAAGATGAATATTTGATTCCGATGTATATTGATTGTTGTTACTGAGGATAAAAGATAGACGATGAACTTTTAAATTCATACATGTAAGATAGTAGTTTGCATTCTCTACTTAACTCTTCTAATGAATTATTATTTCATTGCGAATATTGATTGAAAATTTGTTGTCTATCAGTATTCTATTAAATTTTTCCTGTTGAAGACTAACGATAATTTGTTGTATATTATCTTAGTCATAATATTCTTTCATCGAAAGCTAGTTGAGCTCACCCTTTTCCTTTTGTTCCATTCTTCTCGTGAGGCGAGAATATAGCGAAAGATATTAGTCGGGGTATGGAATGAAGGTTTTAGAAAGGATTGTTTAGTAGTCCTCACCATTTTTGTAAAATAATGTATCAATAAATGTGATGAGGATTTATGTGAGTATAAATATTGTCTAAGATAATATTTGTATTTAAACTCACATTTCTTGTTGTAATAATAAAGTTGTAGTTGTTTACTACACCATGTATTGACAACTCGTAATAGGTGATGTATACCTATTTTGGGGCGCCACCATTGGTATCGAGCTTTAGGATATGATCTCCAAGCGAGATCGAGGAATAGAACTAGGAGGAGAGACGAGTAAATCCTTCGCTAGTGTGTCCTACCTAAGCTTATTTGTTCATTACTGTCAAGATATAGGGATATTATGTGATATATTGATTTCTTTAATTAACCCTTGTTTTATGGCGGATTTGAGAATGTCGAATGAGAATATTAATGATTAGGAGTAAATGAGACCGTGGAGATGCCTCAGCATTTACAACGAGGAGAACGTGCAACAGTCAGCAATGTTCCTCCCGAACAACAATTAATGGAAAGCGGATGATGAACGAGGATGTTTGTAAGCTTTTTGCGCTTCATGCAAAATCGATTTAGAGGAGACTCGTGTTCAAAATACAGAGGAGGAAATGATAGCAATTCACTTCAGTTGTCACAAACGCAAGGCGATTCAAAGAGTCGGGACCACCAAAATTTAAGGGAAAGCCAGATCCGATCACGGCGGAAACATGGGTCAAACAAATTACCAAGATATTCGATGTCTTGGGATGCACGGAGAACAGAAGGTTCCATTCGCCACCTTTATGTTCCGTGGCGAGCAGACTATCATCGGTGGGAGTCTCGTAGAAGCGTACTCCATCCAAACCGCGACTCAAAGATGTCTCTGGAGACGTTTCAGAGACTATTTAATGACAAATACTTTCCTGAAAGTGTTCGTCATATAAAGGAAGTGGAGTTCATCGACAGAAAGCAAAACAACATGACGGTGTCTCAAAGACGAGGCAAAGTTTGCGAGTTATCCGTGTTCAGAACTCATTTGGTGGAGAATGAGGAACGATGACGCGGATGTTTCTTAGAGGTTTGAAACCCCAAGATACGTCAAGATCTCATTTCTCATAAACTTTCTTTTATTCGAGATGTTGTAAAATAGGGCTCAATTATTAGAATGCGAGATAACGAATACGGGTCAATCGAGGGACCATAACCGTGGATCGCACTCGTAGATGGCAATAATAGAATAATGATAACTCATGAGAAAGAAACAGACGGATGAAATGGTAACCACTCGGTGGTAATCATGGTCATGAAAATGTAAAGAAGCGAGTCGAGGAGATTTTAAAAGAGGAGATTTAACAACGACTATGTGAAGACGACAAGGGCCAAAGAATCGGTTCTAAGGGAGGAGAACGACCACCCCATCATATGCTACAAATGCGAAAAGAGGGACATATCAGCCAAACCGCCCACAACAGTTCAAGGTATGCTATAGTTGTGGAAAGGAAGGACATATCGCCGAGATTGTACGCAGAATAAACCTAGTTCAATGAGGGATTATGACTCAAAAGATCGTCCCCGAAAAGTCAAAGTCAACGATTCCGGAAGAGCGTTTGTTGTGACCGGTCATAATGCGAGAACCCAAACGAGGTGATCACGGGTAAGCTATTTATAAATTCTTGCTAAGTTTATACCTTACTTGATACCGGCATACCCATTCATTTATCTCTCCCGCATGTGCTCAACGCTTAAACTTGACTCCGAGAAATTAGACTTTGACCTATCTGTGGAAACTCCGCTAGAGAAACTTTCATCACATCCACTGCTTATAAATCTTGTTTGAATCAAGTTGGCACCATCACCTTACACCGTTGACCTTATCTCTTTAAAGATACTTGCTTTTTGATGTGATTTTAGGGATTGATTGGTTAACTACTCATCATGCCAAAATTGATTGTTTTCGTAAGGGTTGTTAGTTTTCATATTCCTAACCAACCCGTTGTTGTATTTAATTCAAGCAACTAAACCATTAAAATCAATCACTATCATATCTAATCATAAAGCTATTCGCTTATTGAAAAACGGATGTCAAGCTTTCTTAGCCCATGTTATGGATTTGAATAAAGACATGTCAAATTTGAATAATATTCTGTTGTTATCGACTTTCCCGACGATTTCAAGAACTTCCCTGCCTACCCCCGAACGTGAAGTTGAATTCTTTATTGATCTTGAACTCGCACAAAGCCCATTTCTAAAACCCCATATCGAATTGTCTCCTATTGAACTTCAGAGTTAAAGGTCCAACTACGAAATTGTTGGACATCGGTTTCATTCATTCTAAGACATCTCCTCGGGTGCTCCTGCTTTTATTTGTAAAAAAGAAAGACGGAGTATGCGACTTTGTATTGACTATCGGAATTGAACCATGTCACCATCAAGAATAGGTATCATCTACCTCGCATTGATGATTTGTTTTCGACCAACCAGTAAGGGCACAATTCTTTTCAAAATCGATCTTCGCTCGGATATCATCACCAAAGATTAGAACCGAGGATATTCCAAAGACGCCTTAACTCTGGTATGGGCATTATGAATTTTTAGTTATGTCTTTCGGACTAACTAATGCTCCCGCTGCTTTTCATGGATATGATGAACCGAGTATTCAAGGAATATTTGATCGCCTTCGTTGTTGTTTTATTGATGACATCCTTATATATTCCAAAAGTCGTGAAGATCATGAGCACCATTTGAAGTCGGTACTCAAAGGCTTCGTGAAAACAAACTATATGCCAAATTGAAGAAATGCGAAGTTCGGCTCGAGGAAGTAGCATTCCTTGGGCACGTGGTGTCAAAACATGGAGTATCTGTGATCCCGGCCAAGATTGAAGCAATACAAAGTTAGAGCAACCAAGTCTGTGGATCAAGTACGTAGCTTTTTGGGCTTAAATGGTTATTATCGGAGATTCGTGGAAGGGTTTTCTCGAATCGCTACTCCATTAACTCAAATAACTCGAAGGATACAAAATTGCTTTGGAGTGAAGAATGCGAGAAGAGTTTCCAAGAGCTTAAGAGAGACTTATTTCTAAGACTGTTTCTAACAATACCATCTCGTTCGGATGGATTTGTTATCTCACAAATGATGCTTCGTGCAAAGGGTTAGGATGTGTTCTCATGCAACGTGGGAAAGTCATAGCCTTTATGCCTCATGACAACTTAAAGAGTATGAGAGGAATTATCCTACTCATGATCTAGAGTTAAGCAATGTTGCCAAGGCTAAAGATATGGAGGCACTATCTATATGGGAGAACGTGGAGATATATTCGCACCATAAAAGCCTTAAATATTTCTTCACTCAAAAGAGCTCAACACGCGGCAATGACGTTGGCTCGAACTATTGAAAGACTACTGACCACACTATTCAATACCATCCCGAAAAGCGAACGTGGTAGCCGACGCGTTGAGTAGAAGATCATATCGCGAACGAAAAGATGATGTCAAGTATACGACAGAGCCAACTTTAATAGAAAAGTTAAGGTCGCTTTCAAGCCACCAGGCCTTGAAATGATGCGTATGAAGAAGAAAGTACAAGAAGGAGCTATTCCTAAGCGAGAATTGATGAAGAAGGAATACTTGAGTCCACTCTGAACTTTGTGTTCCTAACGACTGATTTGAAGTACAAGATTATGATGGAGGCACACAATACACCATTTGCAATCCATCTTGGAAGTACTAAAATGTATCGTGATCTTCGACATACATTTTGGTGGAACAATATGAAGAGAGAGATTGCAAAGTTTATCTCAATGTGTTTAACTTGTCAACGTGTAAAGGCGGAGCATCTAGTACCTAAGGGTCCGTTGCAACCACTTGAGATTCTGGGAATGGAAGTGGAACACATTACCATGGATTTCGTTACGGGTCTTCCTACGGTTTCTCAAGGCATCAATGCTATTTGGGTTATTGTTAATAGATTAACCAAATCGCTTTCATTTCTTGCCGATACGGAGACTTATTCCTTGAACGCCTTTGCTAGTATGTGCGTAAATGAGATTGTGAGGTTGCATGGCATGCCTGTATCCATAGTTTTGGATCGTGACCCAAGATTCACTTCAAGATTTTGGGTTAGCTTGCAAAAAGCTATGGGCACGGATTTACGATTCAGTTCGGCATACCATCCTCAAACGGACGGACAATCAGAAAGGACTATTCAAACTCTTGAAGATTTATTAAGACTCGTGTCCTGAACTTCAAGGCGGTTGGGATAAGTATTTACCATCGGTGGAATTCTCCTACAACAACAATTATCGAAGCAAGTATAGGTGTGGCTCCATTCAAGCATTATATGGACGAAAATGTCGCTTCTCCAATATGTTGGGATGAGGTGGGTGAAGCAACATTGTTGGGACCCGAAAGTTAAGATGCATGACTCTAAAGAAAAGATCCAAATAATTCGACAACGTATACAAACGGCTCAAGATCGACAAAAGAGTTATGCGGATCTTCATCGAAAGGACGTGGAATTTAATGTAGGGATCATGTATTGTTGCGAGTTGCTCCATGGAAGGGAGTTACAAGATTTGGGAAGAGAGGAAGCTCAATCCACGATTTATCGGTCCATTTCAAATTCTCGACCGAGTAGGAAATGTAGCCTATAGACTCGCGTTACCTCGAGTATGTCTCGTGTTCATAATGTGTTTCACATATCCGTATTTCGTAAATATGTGAAAGACCCGAACCACGTTATTGAGTTAGAACCCGGACGAGATAATATTAAGACTTAACGTGATGAGAGGTACCGTGCCAAGATTTTGGATAGGAAGGAGCATGCCCTACGCCAAGAAAGGTCATACCACAAGTTAAAGTTTTGTGGAGGAATCATGCTATATAGGAAATGACACAGGAATTGGAAACGGAAATGAAAGCGAGGTATCCTCACCTTTTCAAACACCAGTGTCGTCGCCAATTTCGAGGACGAAATTTCATAAGGAGGGGAGGTTGTAAGACCCCGAAAATTTTTTTAAATAAAAAGAAATTTCCTTTATTTATTATTTTGAAATAGTAAGGGTTGATTTGATTAATGTGGATAGTTAAGGGTTAAATACGCAAATATTTCAAAATAAGCAAGTGGTTATAAAATATTCATTGTTGTTTGGGAATATTCGTTTGGTCGTGGAATATTCGTGATCGCTTCGGGAATATTCGCATTTACCAAGTAGCCCATGTAGGGCCCCATAACTGAAAAGCGATTGGATGAGGAAAACGACAAATATAAGTTGGTTAAAAATAACAGGCGTAGTTGTTACCAATTAAGACCGTTGGAATACCCGGTGGTTAAAATACGAATACTGGCGTGGTCAGATAAAGAAGATTACCAGTATTACATAAAGATTGTTGAATTATTGATCCTTACGTAAGAAGGCACTTACTCAATAATTTTACAAAGAGTTATCGCTCAATATTTTATTTTATTGATTCAATAATTGTTGCGTTGATATTTTATATTATTGTTGTTCAATAATTGTCACTGCACATTATCTCCATTATCAGATCAATAATTCATATTATTTAAATAATATTATTAGATAGCATTATTGGCAATGTCTAGAAAGTTCTGTCAAGGAGAGGTTTGGTCACCTAATTGCGCGCCAGTAAGGAGAAATCCTTATTGGAAAGCCCCTCTTTCTGAGGAACTACCGTCATTATAATTGTGATTCTCGTAATATTATTTGTGAATAATTAATTATTGATTCATATGATAAAGAAATATTTATTTTATGTGGATATAAATGATGGATTTATTTATGTGGTTATAAATGAAGAAATTATTGTTGAGGTGTTTTATCAGTATTTTACCAGATTGGAGGTATTAAAAATTAAATCAGGGGTTTTGAGATATATTATGGGATTATAATTTTTAATCCCACCGTTGGATTGTGGTAATTTTTGGGTATGTTATACATACATAAGTTGAGTATATGTCCACAAATTTTGAACCGTTAAAAATGCACGAATGATTTGTTATGAATTTTAAGAGGTGTCTCGATTCGTAAATTAGGGTTATAATTGATTTTGGTGGAAAATTCTAGAATTGAGTGGGCCCCACTTGTGGTTGGTGAAGAAATGTGCTGAATTTTATTTCAAATGTGGTGGGTGACAATAGTAGCGAGTAAAGCCATCGTGTAAAGGGTCAAGTCTCGCTTGGTAGGCTAACATTTTCCTATAAATGAAGGGCTAAGTTAGAATTGAAAATCACACCGTAAACAAAGTTTTCTCTCTCTCTTTCTCTATATTATTGGCGTATTTTGTGAGTATTTAGATACTTTGAGAGTTCTTTGCTCAAAGATAAGCTTCATTCAAATCACTTCCGCATTTCCTTCCTCAAGTAATCGATTCTTTGAGGTAAGTGGATATTATTTTTTTCGTAATGATATTATTTCTTCAATATCATTATGTTGAAATGTTGATCTGAAGTTTTTATCAAATTTGGAACTTTTTCATGCTCGGGTTACTATTCATGAGTTACTATTCACGAAGTTACTATTCATGAGTTACTATTCACGAAGTTACTATTCACGAAAGTACTATTCATGAAACGTGAAGATGTTTTTGTGGAATTTCTATCTTTTGGTGTCGGTTTTACTTATTCATGTATACGGTCTTATTCACGATATCTGACTATTCACGATACTCTGACCTTATTCACCAAAAATAAAATTTCTTCTTTTGTCCAAAACATCTATTTTGGATACTAGCTTTGATCAGATCCATGTTTTGATCATTCTTGAATTTTACACCACCGTGATTATTTTTTGGGGTATTGTTGGACATGGATAAAACAAAGTACGAATCCTTAATCCTTAATCCTTGTCATTTTGTTTCACCGGATTCGCTTCTTTAAAAATATTTTCATCATCCTCGGTCTTAAATGATGATATTATTGAATATCTTTGGCTCAGTAGTGCAGATGAATGATTTCTGAAGAATATCTTTGGCTGTGTAGTGCAAAGATGAACAGTGTTGAGATGAACACGACCGATCGATTAATATCTTTGGCCTCAGAGTAGTGCAAAGATGAACAGTGTTTAAATGAATACGACCAATCGATGAATATCTTTGGCTTTGTAGTGCAAAGATGAATATTTGATTCCGTATGTATATTGATTGTTGTTACAGGGGATAAAAGATAGACGATGAACTTTTAAATTCATACATAGAAGATAGTAGTTTGCATTCTCTACTTAACTCTTCTAATGAATTATTATTTCACTGCGAATATTGATTGAAAATTTGTTGTCTATCAGATTCTATTAAATTTTTCCTCGTTGAAGACTAACGATAATTTGTTGTATATTATCTTAGTCATAATATTCTTTATTGAGCTAGTTGAGCTCACCCTTTTCCTTTTTGTTCCATTCTTCTCGTGAGGCGAGAATATAAGAAATCTGCCTGGGGTATGGAATGAAGGTTTTAGAAAGGATTGTTTAGTAGTCCTCACCATTTTGTAAAATAATGTATCAATAAATGTGATGAGGATTTATGTGAGTATAAATATTGTCTAGAAGATAATATTTGTATTTAAACTCACGCTTTACCGTGTTGTAATAATAAAGTTGTAGTTGTTTACGCATCATGTATTGACAACTCAGAATGGGTGATGTATACCTATTTTGGGGGCGTCACATGCTTATTTTGAAATATTTGCGTATTTTACCCCTAACTATCCACATTAATCACATCAACTCTTACTATTTCAAAATAATAAATAGAGAAAATTAAATTTCATTAATAATAAGTTGGGGTCTTATACATAAATTAGATATTTCATAATATTTGGACAGAATCTGAAATTCAAAAATGTGAAAGCTTATCCAAAACAAAAATAGCTAGTAAAAAAAATAGCTCCTCTGAAGGGAAATAATTCAATGAAGCAGAAATGGATTCAAAATCACCAAGCTGAGTAAAAACAATTACCTTCCATAAATCCTAGTAGGAACTCTTTCGGGTTACAATAAAAATTCAACAGTGAAAAGGAAGTACTCGACTATAAAATAGAATCTATTCATGTCACGTACTGCTATTATTCGTACAGAGTACATAACAGATTTATGTTTTTCTTGGAAATAACAGTTGACAATTGAAAGTTTTCCTATCATCATACATAAGAACTCGGCTATGTTATGTTCTTATTGTAGCTTTTACTTCAGCATAGGTCCTACCGGAATTTCCTAGTTTTCTTGTTTCGGTGGTAGCTATTTGGTGTCTGGCCCTCCATTTTACACTTTTTTCCAGCTTGTTTCGAACTACTGCCAACACTACCCTTCAATTTATTTGCCTTTCTAGTGGCAACTGATGGCCTCTTTCCAGTTTGTTCACTGGTTCAGAATTCTCTAGACTTAAATTTCACTAGTTCAGACTTTTTTGTAATGAACCTTCTTTTGTACGTTTGATTTGTTTGCCCGCAGGTCCTGATAAGACATCGTTTTCACCTTATTATCTGGAGTTATGGAACCTGCTACAAACTTCTTTGCAAGAGAACTTTTTTGCTCAGCAAGTATTAAGTTTTTCCTCTTAGATGGTGTGGAGTTCGATTTTGAACAATAGAGCCTCAAGTCCCGATCTCAGATCTTCAAGTCCCGATCTTAGATCTTCAAGTTACACTTCTTAACTACTAGGTTTGCAGCATCCTGCATTTCAGCTATCACAAAGTTAAGACGATGTTTTGGTCTAAATCACGAGATAAAAGATAAATGCAACAAGCCGTTGAAAATCAAATACAGAGTATAAAGCTTATAGCAAAATAGTTAATTATTTCTACCTTGAGCATTTTCAGACGAAAATCATGCTAAAGTTAATTAAAGTTTTGTGGAGGAATCATGCTATAGAGGAAATGACCTGGGAATTGGAAACGGAAATGAAAGCGAGGTATCCTCACCTTTTCAAACGTCAGTATCGCATTTACAATTTCGAGGACGAAATTTCATAAGGAGGGGAGGTTGTAAGACCCCAACTTATTATTAATGAAATCTAATTTTCTCTATTTATTATTTTGAAATAGTAAGGGTTGATTTGATTAATGTGGATAGTTAAGGGTAAAACGCAAAATACTCCAAAATAAGCAAGTGGTTATAAAATATTCATTGTTGTTTGGGAATATTCGTTTGGTCGTGGAATATTCAGATCGCTTGTGAATATTCGCATTTACCACAGCACCACCGTGTGGGCCCCATAACTGAAAGCGATTGGATGAAGAAAACGCACAAATATAAGTTGGTTAAAAATAACAGGCGTAGTTGTTACAAATTATCTTGTTAAAATACTCTGTGGTTAAAACACAAGAAGACACCAGATATTACCAATTATTGATCCTTACGTAAGAAGGCACTACTCAATAATGGTTACATTAATTACTGCTCAAAGATTTTATTGAAAGTTAAGAATTGTCAAGGCGTTGATATTTTATATTCATTGTTGTTTCAATAATTGTCATTACACAAGATTTTTCAAGATCGAAAGCAATAATTCATATTATCTTAATAATATTATTAGATAACATTATTGGCAATGTCTAGAAAGTTCGCATCAGGGAGAGGTTTGGTCACCTAATTGCAAGTAGGTAAGAAGAAATTCTTATTGGAAAGCCCCTCTTTCACAGGAACCGCACGGTTGTCAATATTGTGATTCTCAGTAATATTATTTGTGAATAATTAATTATTGATTCATATGATGAGGAAAATATTGATTTTATATGGATATAGATGGAGAAAAAATTTAATGTGACAATTGTTGAAAATTGAAATTTTATTTGATAAGATAATGTATTATTATATTTTAATAATATAATAATGGTGATATTTTTACAACGAATATGGGATTTATGAGTATACGAGGAGGAAGAGTATTTTTGTTGCAATAAATATTTAAAACATGTTAAACATGTTGGTGGACCCCATTTATTGACTGAAATTTGATTATAGCACAGAAAATCGCCTGCTTTGTGGATTTCGGTCAATTTCTATTCGAATTTGGAAAAACTTTCTTCTACAAAGTTGTAGAGAATTGAAATTCCTATAAAAACTCGCGAGATTCGAATTTTATGATGAAAGGGCTATTTATTATGAATTATTGAAGTTCCGAAGCTCCGAAATAATTGATTTTTGGAAGTTTAAAATTAGAAAAACGTTTTTTCTTACTTTTTCTAGAAGGTGGCATGTGTTTGATGGCTGAAATCAGATTCTAGGCATGTGTAAGAAATTTATATAATTATATTATTAATTTATTAAATTTTCGCTTTGGTGTTCTAAGCAATTTCTATAAATAGGGTCTTGGGTTAAATTGAAAATCACACCGTAAATCAAGTTTTCTCTCTATTATCGAGCGTATTCTTGGGAGTATTTTGAGTATACTTTGAGTATTGTTAGACGCGGTCTGCAGTTCCTTCAAAGACTATACCCTTGTATTCCAAAATGGCAATCTTCTTTCGAGGTAAGGATGTTATTTTCTTCTCAAATGATATTATTTCTTCAATATCATTATCTTTGAAATATTGGTTGGAATTTTTATCAAATTTGGAACTTTTTCATGCTCTGGGTTACTATTCATTCATGAGTTACTATTCACGAGTTACTATTCAGCGAGTTACTATTCACGAAAGTACTATTCATGTAAGCGTGAAGATGTTTTTTGTGGAATTTCTATCTTTTGGTGTCTGAGTTACTATTCACGATACCGGACTATTCACCTAAAATAAAATTTCTTCTTTTTGTCCAAAATATCTATTCGGATACTAGCTTTTGATTGTATCCATGTTTTGATCATTCTTGAATTTTACACCACTCGCGATTATTTTTGAGGTATTTTTGGACGTGAATAAAACAAAAGTACGAATCCTTAATCCTTAATCCTTGTCATTTTGTTTCACCGGATTCGCTTTTTAAAAAATATTTTTCATCATCCTCGCTTTTAAATGATGATATTATTGAATATCTTTGGCACGTAGTGCAAAGATGAATGATTTCTGAAGAATATCTTTGGCCAGTAGTGCAAAAGATGAACATGTGTTTAGATGAACACTGACCAATCGATGAATATCTTTGGCTCAGTAGTGCAAAGATGAATATTTGATTCCGGATGTATATTGATTGATGTTACAGGGGATAAAAGATAGACGATGAACTTTTAAATTCATACATAGAAGATAGTAGTTTGTATTCTCTACTTAACTCTTCTAATGAATTATTATTTCATTGCGAATATTGATTTAAAATTTGTTGTCTATCAGATTCTATTAGATTTTTCCTGTTGAAGACTAACTTGATAATTTGTTGTATATTATCTTAGTCATAATATTCTTTACTTGAGCTAGTTGAGCTCACCCTTTTCCTTTTTGTTCCATTTTTCTCGTGAGGCGAGAATATAGCGAGTGCGAGCCTGGGTATGGAATGAAGGTTCTAGAGAGAGTTGTTTAGTAGTCCTCACCATTTTGTAAAATAATGTATCAATAAATGTGATGAGGCTTTATTTGAGTATAGATATTGTTCAGAAGATAATATTTGTATTTAAACTCACAATTTTATCATTGTTGTAATAATAAAGTTGTAGTTGTTTCTGTACCATGTATTGACAACTCAGAATGGGTGATGTATACCTATTTTGGGGGCGTCACATTATGGCTCTGTTTTTTTTAGCCTTAAATGACAGGCTAATTAAGAATAACTTTCTAGGCTTATGAAATTTTATTTCCACCACTTTATTTTTGTGCCTTTGCTTGCTACTGCTATTTTGAAGGAACCCAAATTCATAGGCCACAATCCAAAAGGAAACAAGCTGCTTGGTGCATACCATTTTAATATGTTGTCTACTTGGAAAGTAAATCTTAAACACCTTTTACGTAAAACAACGATGTTTATGTCTAAATGATTTTTACATCAGTAGCACTAAAGCATGATAAACCTCGAATTGAAGTTTGTTACATGCCAAGTTTCTAAACTAAACAATGATAAATTGCTTACGCTTTATATAGTTTCTAATCGAAATTTGCATTGAAAAAATAACTTTCCAAACCCATACTACACAAGCTACGTAAGCGGAGACTCCACAAAAGGCTCAACGCACTTTCATACCCTCTTCAACAGATTGAAGAACATCAAATGAGAGATCAGAAGTCGGATCGAGTAACCTTGCTTCATTTATTTGATGATAACTCTGTATGAAGCTACATCTAAGGGGTTGATTGAAGTTGGAGGCATGACTAACCAACATATTCATTAAGCCAATAGAATGCTATGATTTGCTGCTCAATAATGTTGGGGTAACTGATACAATTCCTAATTTCCTATAAGAAACAAGGTGGCTATTGAGCGGACTTCAAAAAGATCACCCATGGAGCGCAACTCACCAAGAGCTATTCCAACCTGTAAAAATGTAGATAAAAAGGGATAGTAAATAACATTAATAGAAAAATCGATAACTTTACTAGAGCAGATTAACTTTACTGCCTTTCCATTGAGAAAACTCAATACCAATAATACCAGAACCAGATATTCAGTAAATTCCAACATCCACATTAGCCTTTGATGAAAACAAAAATATAGAAAAACATCTCGTCAATCCGGATAGAATGAGGAAGATAGTTACTGTACTCAAGATCTCTCATAACACGAACGGCTTCAATGTTGGATTCCAAATTGTTCATAGAAAAATAAAAAAGCTGATCGATCAATAATCAACTGTTCCAATAGTAAATTACATCATAGCCTCAATCAATATGTTCCAATAGTAAATTACATCATAGCCTCAATGATTCAGTTCCAAATAAACCTTTTTCAACACAAAAACTTACTCTACATTCCAAATTTATATATAAAATCCCAAACTCTAAAACTAATTGAAACATCATTCGATAAAAACATAACCTTGAAAAGCTCCTGGATATGATAACAAGTAAATTAAATTACATGGTCCGTTATAAATCCAAAAAACACAACCGTAAATTTTAAATCCATGAATAATATAGCTAAAATGAAACAATCCCAAATGTTATAAAAAAAAATTATCAGAGAAAGGAAAAGGCTACCAAATTCTCAGATTCAAGGCTAAATCCCTTATACACTGAGCCCTAATCGCCTAAATTTCAATAACAGAAAATGTAAAACCCTTTAAGCGAAATAAAAACTGTAAACATGCTATAAACATTAGATTTATATGAAAAACAAAAATCTATACGGTAGTTTGAGATTATAAGCAAAAATCATACCTGAAACAAAAATCTATCAAATCGAGAGCTCAAAGTCTCATGGTGAACTTCATAGAAGGGATGGCAAAGAACGACACACTGTTGAAGGCCAGTAATCCGAATATGCTCTCATCATGAAGCTGAAGGAGTAGAAGTGACAGAAGCAGATCTGGGAGAAAAGAATCCCTCGTAATTTTTGATTTGGGAGAGAAGCCGTGCAATTTTTCTTTTTTTTAAAACAAGTCGGTCAAAACGACGTCGTTTTGAACTTCTTGTGGAAAAAAAATATCGTATTGTTGTCTTACCCATTTTTTCCTATATATATATATATATTTTATTTTTTATTTTCGGATGAAGGCAGTACAAGGTAACTTTAATGACACTGCTTATTTATACTGGATATGGTAGCATCATAGGGCTCCTTGTTTTTTTCCATCTCAAGTAATGTTTGTAGCATGAGGATGCACACAGAGAGTACCATATATGGGGAAATCTAAACACCCATAATAGCATTGTTTACACAAAATACTGGTAATTAAATTGCCAAAATTGGGGGTTATTTTTACTAGTGTAGTGGCCACGAGCAAAGTTATTGGCAGCATCTTCTTTGCCACTGATGAGTTGTTCGGGGTGGAACAACTGGCGATACACCCCCGTTCGAACCTCATCAACCACAGTGGGCTCTAGATCTACAAATAGCGCTCGTGGTACGTGTTTTCCGGCACCCGTTTCGCTGAAAAACGTATTGAAGGCATCGTCTTCTCTACCCATGCTCTTGTCGCTCGCCATTTGTCCATCGGGCTACAATTACATCAATCATAACCAAGAAAATCATTTAAAAAAAAGATAAAATTAGTGAAAAGGGTATCAAAAAAAGGTAAATTTATGAGGTTTTTTTTTACCAAATTGGTTTGTTACCTGAATACCATGTTCATGGCAGTAAAGCTCCCAACATGCATTTCCTACTTGAATTCCAGCCTGACCAATGTGGATTGATATGCATTCCCTCATTTTCTCTTTCTGCCAAATTAATTTCTGCCTTCTTCCAAACACAAATCAATTAACAAATAATAATTAATCTTTTAATCTTTATTACTATATAGTATAAACAGACAGATAGAATGAATTGGGAATAGAACAAGATCGTGGGAGTAGTTGATTTTTTAACTGTTTTGGAACGGAAAATATATTTGAATTTCGAAAAGCAGTTTGTTAATGATGGTGGTGGCCTGGCGCTTACGGTTCATATAAAAATCCGGCACAGTCGGTAGTTAAAGAAGAACTCGCCGCTTAAATAGCAGAACGGTTTATATATTGGGCTTGGGCTTGGGCTTGGTTCTTCTGTTTTATGGTTTATAGGTAAGTATGGTATGCGTTTGTTGCCTAAGACATATGGGCTGGATCTTTCAGCTTCGGACATAAGACGATATTTATATTATATTTATAGGAGATTTTAGTAAGTTTTAAATATAGAAAATAGAAGACAAACTTCAAACTTAGGCCTTTTTATGAATCAAAAAAGAAAAGAAATGACGAAAGTTTGAGAGAGAAGAAATAAAATAAGGGAAAGTGATATAATGATATTAAAATATAATATTTTTATATAATTCTTCTAATGAAACTGTTGAGGATGAGCCTATTTCTTTCTCATCCAAGTTTAGCAGCAACAATAATAGTCAGGTTAGATTGTAAATAGGTCATTTTAATTTAAACACATTTTGTAATTTAGTTAGATAGTTTGTTAGTGTTGATGTAATACTAATTACACTTGTTAACATTAGTTAGAGAATTAGTTCATACTTGTAGCTGTATAAATAGGAACATGTACTCTATAAGTAAATCGATTACTTTTTGCTGGGGCAGACTTAGCCTCTTAAGTCAGTAGAGTCAAATTTGAAACAAACAAATTCTTATAATTAAAAAAATAAAAATATAGTATATTAAGTTACAAAACAAAATAATGTCCAAATATTATTTTTAATAATTTTTTTTGAGATTTCATTACTTAAAATTATTATATGATAGTATCATTTTTATTAGTTATAAAACACCACAATCAATTTCAAAAAATCTCAAAACAATTGCTAAATTTGTGAAATTATAAATAAAAAGCATGCAACATATCGAATTTTCTTTAAAGTCGAACTAGTGAGAAGAATTAGGTCAAGCCACTAGACGAGAAACGGAGAGACAAAGAGTATTATAGTGACAAATGTAGTATAAGATATGAACTTTAAAAAATTTAATACTACCTACATTCCAAAATTAGATATACATTTTGACCTTTTAAAATCAATTCGCGAAATACTAAAACTCAAATTGATATAAGTTCGTTCAAATTTTGAAAGAAACAAATATAATAATTAATAGTGTTTTATAGTTAGTTTACTATTGTTATATTTGTTGTATTAAAATTAAATAACATTATATCAATTTTGAATTTTAGGATTTAATTGACTTTAAAAAGTCAAAATGTATCTATCTCTAATTTTGGAACGGAGATAATATTTTTCAATCTAAAATTTAAAATTTTTATTAAACACTCTAAAATTTTACTCTCATTCTTTTTAATCCGTGAAAATTCAGTGGGGTCAATTGACCCCACTGCCCCTAAGCTAGATCCGCCACTGACTTTTTACTCAATAGTCTCTGTTTCGAACTTTACTTACGCTTTGTTTCTGAGTTTTAAAATGGACAGAAAAGAAAAGAAAAGAAAAGAAATGGACGGAAAATTTAAGTTTTCTTTCCAATTCTTATGTTTATGAGTTTTTTAATAAACGGAAAAGAAAATAAATGGATAGAAAACTTGGTCACTTTTCCTGTCAAAGTTTTCCGTCCAAAATTGGTCTGATTTGGACGGGAAAAAAATTGGAATAAGTAATATTTTTATAATTCCTATATTATCCTCAACTTTTAATATAATAAATTTTAAATTACAACTCATGTCCTCAATTTTAAATTTTTTATCCTTTTCTATTAAAAACTCAGAAACAACACAAAGGAAAACTTCAAATTTTCTATTCTTTTTATTTTCTGTTCTAATTTAAGTTTTCTATTCTTTTCTTTTCTTTTTTGTTCAAAACTCAGAAACAGAGTGTTAGGGTTTGTTCTTCCTTCGTGATTAGATCTCCATTTCTATTTTTCTGCAAATTCACATTTCTTCTGTGTAAATTCTTCATCTCATCCAACCCTATCTTTCTGTTGGGATGTGATTATTTGGATTTAACTAATGTATAGCCCAATTTATTTAATGGACCAGATTCAGAGTTTGCCCCATGTATTTATTTTTAGAGTGAGAGAATCCTTATCGGTAAGATTGTGTTTCCCATGCAATTGTCTTCTTCACACAACAGTACAACACCACCACTACTTGTACATGTTAATCTCTCTCTCTCTCTAAACAATTTAAAGCCACCACTAGCTACTAAATATGTATGTTCCTGCACTACTTGTCTCTGACGACATGCCCAATATATGATCTCTTTCAATTCCTTAATTTCCATTGTAATTAATTTTCACAATCATCATCCCTCTTAGCCCATTCTTTCTCTTCGTTGACATTAATACCATATATATCTAGCTACAACTTCACCCCCCCCGCCCCCGCCCCCGCCCCCACCCCCACCCCCACCCCCGCCCCCTTAATTCTGTCTCTAATTTTTTTTACTTGGATCTCCATCATTTCTTAGTTTCATCTTAATTGTTCCTACTCGTCTACATTACATTTTTTCCTTTAATTAATTTATTTTCAACCATTAAATAATTAGAAAATGTCTAGCAGAAGGTCACGGTCCAGGCAATCAGCAGCAGGAGGAGGAGGTTCAATGAGGATCAGTGATGATCAAATCAACGATCTTGTCTCCAAGTTGCAGCAGCTCCTTGACCAGATTCATAGCCACATACCACAGTACTGCCCGCTCTGACGACAAGGTCATTCATTCATTAATTAATATAAATATATAGCTAGCTACTTCAATTTTTATATATGCATGCTAGCTAACTTCTTTTCTTTAATTTTGATCAGTAACTACTAATTTCTAGCTTGGAACTAGTACTTGTAGCCAGCTAGCTAATTTTAATTTGGCCAAATTATTTAATTAATTATGCATTAATTTATATATATATATATATATATATATATATATATATATATAAAACCGTGTGAACTAATTTCAAACTAGTTCACGAAAATTAATTGACAGAAAAATATATATATATTCTTGTGTATTATGAAGTGCAATTTCAATGTTTATCTATTTAAAAAACACACACACACACACACACACACACATATATATATATATATATATTCTTGTAGCATGCACGTGATCTTATTATATATGTGGCAGTACATTATATTTTTCTTTAAATTGCAAAAATTATAATTTGATTTTGTGGGACTTCACAATTCGTTTAAGCGATTCTCTATAACATATATATACCAACTTAATTAATTATGATTTTTTTTAAACGGGATTAATATCTGTACGTACGTAGCTGAGTATTACGTTGTGTGGTGTGGGAGCAGGTGTCTTCGGCTAGGGTTTTACAAGAGACTTGCAACTACATAAGGACTATTAAGGAGCTTACACAGAGAGGTTGATGACCTTAGCAAATACAGACACCAACCGAGCAGCCATTATTAGGAGCTTACTTATGCAATAGTACGTACTCGATCGTCAAATTAATTAATTAATTGATCCACCTTAATTTATTTCTTAATCCACATTTTGAATATCTATCACAATGTAATGTATTGCATTGGGATAATTAGATTGTCCTTAATTATACAAAATTGCATGCATCCTGTAATATTAATTATAATAAAGGGGAACTTAATTAACTAAGGATCGGAAAAATTCACTTCAAGCTAAGTACGTACGTACTCCTCACAAATTAAATTAGTTCAGTCCTTCTCAGCCCTTCATATATACTTCATTCATTACTTCTACTATCCCGGCCCAGCCAGACATTAATTAATTCCCTCGAGTTCACGCAGAAACTATAATTATAATTGTTTTGAATGATGGTGATGGTGATGGCATCCAACAAAATGTAAATTGAGATTTTATTTTTATTATAAACTAACTAGTTGTGCAGGGGACAGAACAGAAGCCATAACTTTAAAAGGAAACTAATTAAGCAAACAGTAGTAGTGTAGTGTACAACTACCATAATCTTCCCTCCCAAACACTAGAGTACCAGAAGCAATTATTTATTTTAATTAATTAACTCATCCTACTGAGCCGTGAACCTATAAACCATAACATGCTCATAATTCTCACCTGGATTCACAATCTGGGAAGGGAAATTTGGGTGATTCACCGAGTCTGGAAACCCCTGAGTCTCCAAGCACAACGCAGCATGCTTCTGATAAACATACCCAGCTTTTCCCTTCACATTGTGCAGCATATTACTGGTATAAAACTGGACCCCTGGCTTATTACTCCATAGTTCCATCATTCTCCCTGATTTTGTGTGTTGCACCACAGCCACCTTGTTCAAATGCGCCTTATTACTCCCATCAATTACGTAGTTAATATCGTATCCGTCTGGAAGGTCACCGAACTTGCTTCCAATCTGTCGGGGTTGGAGAAAATCGTACGCAGTCCCTTCAACCGGGATAATCTTACCGGTGGGGATGAGCTCCTTGTCGACGGGGGTGATCTTGGATGCGAATAATTGGATGGTGTGTGACATGATATTGCCGCTATTATGTCCCGCTAGGTTCCAGTAAGTGTGTGAAGCCAGATTTACTGGTGTGGCCTTGTTCAGAGGCTTGGCTATCATTTTCAATGCCAGCTTGTTTGTATCAATCAACATATATGTAACCGAGACCCCAAGTTTACCGGGGAATCCTGGAAGATCCATGTATTATTATTAAACCATGTATTATTATTAAAAATGAGTTGATGAATTTAAATAATTACCTTGTTCGCCATCGGCGCTGTCGTATGTGAATGTAATATGGCTATCCGGTTGATAAGTTTCTACACTCCATATAACGTCACTGAATCCCTTGGTACCACCTGTTGTTGTTGAATGTTGATTACCAAAATAAATATGGAAAGTGATTTGTTAAGTAATAGTATATACCGTGGAGTGTGTTAGTTCCATTATCATTCCGAGGCAATTTGTATTTTACACCATGTAGACTAAAATGAGCACCTCCAATTCTGTTAGCCACACGCCCCACCAGACCACCAAAGTAGGTTGTATCATTCTGTACATTGTTATATGCACACGGCACACCCAACACACTTAATAACAATAATAAAGTCACTAATATGGAAGTGGTTAGCATCAAGTTCATTTTTAGGTAACTTGGTCAATTGACCGTGTCACGCAGGCGAGACTCTATGTGTCTCAGTATTCTATTAGTCAATTGACCAACTTACCAAAAAATAAAGGATCCCACCAATATACCATTCATAAATAGTAAACCATTTCACACTTCACCCTCTACCCAATTCTCCCTTGATTTAGCCTATTTTATATATATATATATATATATATAGTAATAGTAACTAGTATAAAATAAACACAATTATGTCCGATAGTCAATAAATATCAGTTTTATTTGAACATATTTAAATATCAGAAACAAAATTTAGATGATAAAGTTGTGTGAAACTATTAATACAAGTAATAGTGCCCTTGTAAATTAAGTATACTGTAATACAATAAATTAAATAACGTACGGTCATGACATTTTAAAAGTATTTTAATTAACATATTAATACCGGTAATAAGATAAAATATAGTGTTAGTAACAAAATAAAAGTATTTGGTATCAATATACCAATTTGAACAATTTCATGATATTTTATGAGGTTAAAACATATTTTCTTTCTATTATACTCTCTTATCCCTATTTTTACTCTCACACAACCTCTTTTCTTTTAACTCATATTTTTTTCCCCAGACATAATGTGTATTTAGATGACTAGTTTTTTTGTAAGAGCTAGCAAATTTGTTATTAGATCAGAAATTATTTATGTTAAAATAAAATAAACAACAATTGGATTGGGTTAATGAGCTAGTTTACATGACATGATAGATTGACTGTTCCTAGTATATTAATCGTCAGTTGGAGTAAGGGATGAAGTTGAATGACTTAATGATTGAAAGGCTGAATCAAATGGTTAAGTCAGAATTTTTTAGGGATGATTGAATGAAGTAAAAAAAAAATTAAAAAATTAAATTATTATATTAAGTAATATTAAATAAATTTACAATAAATTTGAATTTTTTTCAGAGGGGTAAAATAATAATGTTTTGTTACATGTCAATTATCAAACAACTTTTTCATTCAAATTCATATTCAACTCATTCAGATTCAGATTCAACTCATTAAGATTCAGATTCATTCAGATTCAGATTCAAAATAATAATGTTTTGATCTAATCCAATCTGAATGAGATGAATTTGAATAAAAAAAGTTATTTGATAATTAACATGTCTAAAAAGCTTAATGACAAAATTTATTATTTTAACCCTTTGAAAAAATTCAAAGTTGTTGTAAATTTATTTAATATTACTTAATATAATAGTTAATATATATTTTTTAATTTTTTTTACTTTATTCACCCAAAAAATCTAATTTTGCCATTCAACTCAATATTTGACTGATTCAGCCGAGTTCTAAACAAATATCCCCTAAGGAACTAGGTCCCAGGGGAAGGAATTAAGAAGAAACTAACCGTGTAATCTTTAAGGGACTCAAATCCAAGCACCACATCGGCTAGTTTTCCTGAGAACAATTTAGTTCAGAAATTAATTAAATAGAAAAGTAAAAATATTTCAACAAAATATAATATATATATATATATAGTAAAAGTATGTAAAAGTATCATCAAATCAAATTATTAATTAGCATGTAAAAGTATAAAGAATTTAGTATACCATTCTTATCAGGGAGTATAACAGACAAAACAGTAGCACCATAGTTGGTGACCTTAAGAGAAAAGCCTCCCCTTTTCAACT
The DNA here is from genome assembly GCA_020205615.1 of Panax quinquefolius. Classification (NCBI taxonomy): domain Eukaryota; kingdom Viridiplantae; phylum Streptophyta; class Magnoliopsida; order Apiales; family Araliaceae; genus Panax; species Panax quinquefolius. The sequence goes on along the minus strand of CM035172.1, from coordinate 11,235,437 downwards.
CATATATACCGATTCCTTTTGCATCTGCTTTGCATAATAGCAACAAAGCAGTTATCAAAACAAACCAACACAATAATTTTGATAGTTTAGCCGCCATTAGATTGCAGTGCTGCCGCAGAACAAATATCACAAATTATTATTATTTATTTATTTATTATATATATATATATATATATTGATTTGGAAAATCATGATCGAAGCCCGAAGGTAGGTGGTATATCGTCTTATATAGTAACGTATGGGATTTTGTTGATTTTACAAAATCAGATGATAAAAGGATAAAGATATACTTGCCCCACATAAGAGAGAATCCTTATAGATTTAGAACTGCATGGAGACTATGACTCTACCAAACAATATTAATTCAAGGCTTTTTAAAAGGTAAAATCCAAAATCTGTTGGTATCTTTCTCTTTTTGAAGTAAAAGTTTATTACTCCTACCCCTACTCCTACTCCTACTCCTACTCCTACTCCTACTCCTACTCAATTTTAAATGTAAATTAATCCAACTTTAGACCTTTTTCTTCTTCTTCCATGCTAGTCGACTAATTTAAGCTCGTCCCGCTTGACCACCATTACCTTACCATAAAAGACTTTTGGAGGTTTTCTTATGAAGAAAATTTATTTTCTTTTAGTTAGTATTAATTATTATTAAGAGCAGTGGAATTAAAGATTTCAAATACTATTCCAAAACATATAGGAACGTAACATCTAATATTTTTAACTCTTACAAAGAATACAAGTTACCTGAGCTATACTTGAACAAATTCCATGTAGTATATTGTTTCCTAATAACACACTACAGTATGTATATATGTACCGACGAACATTGATATGATCATAAGACAATCACGATAGAACGTTAAATGCTTGTGCGCCGCGTGCAACCTTGATAAAGACGTCCTCTAAAGTTGTGTCCGCCAAACCCCAGGCATGGACTGTGAACTTACTCTTTGCCTTGTCGACCGCTTGGAAAACATCCGCAATTCGTACCTCTTGTTTTGGCATCTCAAATTTCTGAGTCCCAGATATTTGGTATATCCTGCTAGCATTAGGGGAAAGACCGCGCACCAAGTTCTCCACTTCCGCCTCGTGATTTGATGAAGTTGTCATTGTAAACACGTAAGAGCCTCCATATCTAGCCTTTAACTGCCATAACCCATTACAATGCTATTTCTTAATAGTAAGAAATGATAAAGGAGTTGCAGCTCAGGTACTTAAAATGGAACGTGTTTGTAATAAATAGTCCCTATATTGAATGGACGCAATTTCTACTTTTACTGATCAAATAAGAAATTGCTCAAGGAAACATGTTTAGGTAGATCTATAGCTCGACTAGTAGTTAATGATGTAGTACGGTGCTCTGTTAGCAACTCAGCCATAAATTACAGATCTGCTGTCATTCCATACTATCCTGACTTAATGAACTATAAAACTTGTTTAGATAACTACCAAGTAATATGCAGCTCTTACCATAGACTTCACCAGAGGTTTAAAATTGGGGACAGCTAGAGTGCCATGAAAGGATGAGACATCCATACTAAAAACCAGTTTGAGCTAGGAAAACTTGCAATGCAGTAAGAGAGACAGGGAGGGAGGGAGGGAGGGAGGGAGGGAGGGACTATGAATGGGTAAAAACAATGCAGAATGTTGCTTGCTACAAGAGGAGGAGGGCATTCAGGAAATTTTCTGCTATTATAGACAAGATAGTTCCTTTATCTATAGTATCTAATATGATGCCTTGAACTAATTTTGCCCAAGTAAATAAGGTAACATGCACTTCAAAAGATTTGTGTACAAAATTTTCAATAAATTTTGGGATCAAAACCACAATATAGTGCTACACATTTAGCATACCATAATGCATGCTTACACATTTGATTAGTCATTAAGGAGAAACGGGGTTAATTTTACTCCACATGTAACTCCATAAGACACGGTTGATTACTTTTCTAGTAATAATCAGTGTGGTCATTACACTAACTTCTCAAGGTGGAGGTGCTTATACATTATATCGCCTTTTTGAAGGTGTTGGGGGTGAGGGGGTTATTATCTAGAAATAGATAGCACGTGGGTAGCTTTTTACCACATGGTGCAAATTAGAGAAGTAGCTTAGGATAAGAGTTCTTATATAGAAGGCATGAATGAGACGAAGGATATAACTTGAATATGCGTTGAACGAAGAATTAGCTTGGCTGTTTTCGCTATCCCTCTCTGTATCTCTATATCCTCTCTATAACCTCTCTATATCTATATATCTATCTTCCTTCCAAATAGTTAACGATTTCTCTCTTATGCTCCATTGTTGCACTAATCAAACTTCCTTATATTTAAGGATATATCTACGTACACACCCAAAGACATACCGGGTGTAAAATGGTCGTAAAATATTTTTCTCTCCTCCCTCCAAAACACTCTCTCCTCATTTACTATTATTTTACACTGGGGTATGTCTTTGGATATACAATTTGGGTGTCTACATAGATATATCCTATATTTAATTTGCATAGCTCCATCACCATCAAAGCTACTGTGAGTTAGTGCACTCACATCACCATTGATTTCTGGTTTTACCCTACTCTGTATCAGAGACCATTTCTAGCATCTAAAACTGATCATCACAAGTTCTTTACCTACACTGCTTGGATTCCCACTGCTGCATACTTATTGCTACCAAATTCAGTAACTTGGTTTGAGCTTAACAGGTACGCTTGCAATCTGGGGGATTTTATTCCTTTCTTTTAAAAAAAAAGACAAAAATATAAAAAAAATAAAAAAACATACAAATGCATCAAACTCATAGTACCTCTTTGGGATTTCCTATACACTGCAAGCTGCCATCGACAAAAATTCCTAAACGATCACAAAGATGTTCTGCCTCTTCCATTGAATGTGCTGTCATCAATTGGATGATATATATCAGGCATTATAAAGGAACTCATGCTTGATGCTGTTTATTGTGTTAGAAATAGTGTGTAATCATACTACAGGTCAACATCGGACATAAAAAAAGAAATCTAAATTATTTAAGTCCAGAAAAATGTGTGTTAAGAGAGTACTGGTGAGAATGATTGCCCGGTCTTGCTTTGCCCGCTTCACCACATTCCATAAATTATTTCTTGAAGCTGGATCAAGTCCTGTACTTGGTTCATCCATGTAGACAACCTTGCAACAATTTCAACAACCGTAAAATTAAGGTATTACAACAATTAAAATATATGTTGATACTTTAAGATACAATGCAACTGAGGCTGTCCCACAATACCTAAGTGGAGGAGAAGGTTCACTTAACCCCAAGTACTCGAATGTAATGGAGAATATATGTATATATAGTTTATATACACACACATTTATTCAAACCATTTTTTATTAATGACATATACAACATGAACAGATTGGACATACCTTGGGATCCCCAATTAGTGATATGGCAACACTGAGCCTCCTCTTCATACCTCCACTGTACTTTCCAGCCTGCTTGTCAGCAACTCCTCCATTGAAAAGATTAACACTCCTAAGAGATTCTTCCACTGCCTGCAATAACATAACAAAGAATTAAAATAGTTTTTTTGTTTGCTTTGTAGCCTAGTTTAGTAAACAAAAGCACTGTTCATACTGCTACTTATATACACCGTCTCACGAACTAACACACGTGGTTGAATTTTCAAGGAAACTCCTACAAAAAAGTGGAATCAGAAAGTAGATACGTATCTTGAGATAAATATACCTTCTTTTCTCATTATTTCAGGAATTGGTTGCAGTTACCAACTTAGGGTTTTAATTCTGTTGCAATGATATACTTGCAAAACTTAGATGAGCTTGTGTATAATTGAACAAGTTTAAGCTCATATCCTTTCCTCCCACATTTATTATCTTCTTCTTAAAACTAGTAAATATTAAACATACAGATAATCATGGTAATGCTCCACCTAGAAGTCTCTCTTTTAAGAATAAATGGTTCTACAATGCAAAAGGAAGATAACGAGACTATCTCAAGTGAAGGCAAATACAGCTTACCTGGGTAAGGGCAGACCCTTTAAGGTTCTTTAGCCTTCCATAAAATAGCAGGTGTTCCCTTCCTGTTAGGGTTTCCCAGAGCAGGCTGTATAATTGTGCAGAAAATGTAAAATAAGCCATTAACATCCTCTGGACTTTACTTGGTGAAAACAACAGAAACTATAATTTGTCTTCATGATGTTTAATAACATTTACACTTACTCATGTTGAGGACACACACCCATGTTGGCATATATTATGTTCATATTGGTACGTATATCCAGGCCCTCGATGTATGCTGTGCCAGAGGTTGGCTTTATGAGCCCGATCATCTGTTTGCAGACATTATATATTCAGTCGCAGGAATGCCAAGCTCAACTACTAAAAAACCCAAAACTTGAAAAATAACCAATTTCTAAGCTTTCTAGGTTCAAGGGTAGTTGATATTATGAAAAAGTACTATTAGACGAGCCACCAAATCAAGATAGTTCCCTGAAACCAATTTATTTGATGATTCCATAAATAAGAATTTATTATTAATAATAAAATAGAAGATTTAGTGTAATTTTGTACTAACCATACTAATAAAAGAGGTTTTGCCAGCACCATTGGGACCAAGCATACCAAAGCACTCCCCTTGAGGCAAAGCAAGTGACAACCCTCTCACTGCAAATTTCTCAGGGTTTCCATCTCTCCCTGGATACACTTTCTTGAGGTTGTCACAGACGATAGAATGACTTGTGCTTGATTCGAGTAGTAACTGTTCAACCCTCTCTGTCTGAGGGGGAAAAAGAGACCACCGGGAGGGGAGGGAGGGGGGGAGGGGGGGAATCAGTCATATAGCCACATTTAGAAGACGTCACAATAAGCAAAATAAAGTCAATTAGAAGTAACCATAAAAAGATTATACAAGTCATCTTCGCTATCGTATTTTTTGAATGGTAACTTCCATCCTGTATGGAAAGTCAAATGAAAGAAATACCTCTTTTCAAAAATTTATAGCCCAACATTTTTTTTTGTGATGCTTAAGAAAAGAGCAACTTCAAAAAGTTCAGCATGACACATTCTTTTAGTTTCTCAGACTGTTTTTTCAATTGATCTACAAGAAAATAATGTAAATTGTAACGCTTTTGGATGTTAGTTATGATGAATTTGTTTCTTCATTTAGCCTGAACTAAACACAACCTGAAAGAGCAGGAATTATCAACAAGGATTTTAAATCTTACATAGTCGGAGTTTAATCTAGGTATTATAACCACTAAATGCTTTAATAGAGTGTACAAATAACTTAAGGGTTTGATATTCCAATGTTATATATCTGCAACCCTTTTCAATATAGAATGTAAGGACAAGAGGGTTTAAGGTGTACCACTAAGAAAGAGCAAGAAGGAAGGAAACTTTGTACTATCTCCATCCCAAAGTGGACTCTCATTTTAGATTGTCCGAAAGAGGAAATTGGAGTCCCAATTTGGGATGGAGGGAGTACTACAATTATGCGCTTATTAATAATGCTAATATGTAAAGGGCCAGAACGTATTTTTCCTTCCTCTTTCCCCAAATCTTAGGTGGAAAGGAAATGGTGGACCAGAAGAAAGGACTCTTCCTCTTTGTGTTCCCTTCCTTTTTCCCTTCTATATACAAAGGAGAAGTGATTATTCTCCTGTGTTTCCCTTCCCAATCCCGACTTCCTTTAACTTCTCCCATCTATATGGACTATAAATGAGAGGAGCAATATGCATAATCCTCCATGGTAAACCAGGTCGACCACTTTTTTCAAAGGTAAACTAGCACTTTCTCAACAAATACTAACAACATTTGCGTATATTTATATAAGCAGTACCTCTTGGGCAACATCCTGTTTCTCCATCTCAACAATAACTTTAGATCTCAGTCTTTGCAAACTAGGTTTTCGGAATGAAGGCGAAGGCTTCTTTCGCAACTTTTGCAAGAAAAATAGAGGACTTCTTCCAACACCACTTCCTGATGCTACAACTTGATCTATATAGTATGCAACAAAGAACACCACCAACCATTCCACAAACATGATAATTAAGATCTCTCTCATCCCATTAGTACCATCACTTAAATCTCTCCATCGCATGCCATCAGTCCCCATATAATTTCCAGTGAATGCATATTGTGAGAACTCATATAATCCACGGTATAGAGAAAAACCGGGATATATCTCCATAACTATAATCCAGCCTCCTACAAAATTTTAAAGTGATAATAGTCAACAAAAAGGTAGTATAAGAGTAAAATAAGAAAACATTTAGTCAAAAGCATAAAATTATTTGTTGGTATACTCAGTAAACACTTGGTTGCATAAAAGATCACATGGCTCTGTATGTTACTCTTGAATTGGAAAGTCTTCTTTGGATTTTGAGCTTTGACATATTACAATATCATGAAGAGGTAACCATCTAAAACATTGTGTTTTTATTAAATGCTGTCCGCTTCCCAATCCCCATAGGAGGAAAGCTAAGCGTATATAGATATATGGAAGAGGCACTGTGCGAAAAAGTTACTAGCCAGGTTCAAAATTTCTTCTTACTTGGGAATGATTCATCTTGAAGAAAGAACTGGAAAAGAAATCCTCCCAAGAGTCCAGTCCCAAAGACCATGATATAGCCTATAACTGTGATAACCAAAATTCGAAAAGGAGTTGATGAATCAGGATGTTTGAATATTCCTAGACGAAATGCATTTCTTATTATCAGGACTCTAAAAACATCAACTAGGTTAGATCCAACCTGTAGCAGTCTTCACGTTGGAGAATACTGCAGCTACTAGAAAGGCCAACGAAATTTGCAAGTTCACGTAGATGAGATAAAACACAAATTGGATGCTGTAGTCGTTAAGCGTGAAAAATTTCAACCCTACAAGAATGAGATGCATTAAAATAACTATAACAGAATCCAAATCATGGAAGAGTTCATTGGTTGTGTTATTACCTATAATTGAGCCGAATATCACAAAACATAACATATACACTGAAGATATGACAAGAAAATAAGCATAAGTAATCATCCAATATGGGCCATCACCAAGCCCATGCATTTTCATCATAATTCTTAAATTTTGTTCCTTCTCATAAACCAGAGATGATAAAACGACCTGCAACAGAAAGAATGCTCAATGACTACATATGAAGAGGTAAGTAAATGAAATAGGTATATATTCATAAAATTATCAGATATAAACAATTACTTATCGAAAAATGACTACGCTATTATACGCAATTACTTCCCTTATCTATAAGGAGCACACTAGCTCATAATTGTCTATTTATGATAACTAACTAGCTCTTGATTATCTAGAGATTTATATTAATGAGAAATTAAAACATTCATTTAGCATGAATCCCTTCTCTAAGGGTGACCATAGTTACTTAGATTACTAAACCAATCATCATGTCTCTTAATCTTAAAGAACAATAGAGGGAACTAAATGTGTGTTCTTATGAAAAAGATGAGTGCATTTGTATAACATTTAATTAGACTAATCAGTAATCACGTTGATTCTGAGAAAAGAGCTCCAACAGGAGAAGGAAAAAACAAAGTGATGTGGCTAATCATTAATAAACTAAATCTATTTGCCTCTATAATCCATATATCTACAATTTGTATAACAATTTGCCACTATAATCCTACCTATCATGCATATAGTTCCTTGACTTACTTTTTGAGGTGTATTGCACATAAAGATCAAGTATAATATTATTTCACCACTCTTTTAAAGTCTACTTCTATAGTTTGGTGGCTTTTGTATCATGCATTTCCCCTCATTTCCAAACTTCAAAGATCCAGATCAAGGTTAAGGAATCAACTAATAAACAACACTACAAGGAAAATGTATATTCATAAAAATAGGACTGATCAAATTAACAACAATAGAATGGAAGACCCTTGGCTATTCCAATTCTTAATAGATTTGATCACAGATAAAAATAGAACAGATGTTAATAAGTTAATGTTTTTTATAGCAACAAGATAAGAACTTAAAAAGAACATATAAGAAACTCAACAATTGTATAAACCTCGACAAATTGAAACCAAATGCTTTGATTAAAACCAATGTACCACAAGCAACAGACTTCACTTACAGGAAATAGTTGTATAATGACCCATGTAAAAAAGAGAGGTCCCAGGAGAGAAGAGAAATCCAGTCTGAGTTGAGTTTCAGGCTTGGGCATTTCTTTCACAAATTCAAATAGCACATTTGTGGCAGGACCCAACAGAAATTGGAGGTAGGCATTTGACACCTGTAGAAATATGTAATGTAAAGGTGAAGTTTTCTCATTATTGTCATTGATGCAGCAACTTTTATATAGTTTCCAACTCGAAGGAGTAAATATATCAGCTAAACAGTAAATGAAATGATTTGTGGAAAGTAGAGAAAATGTCAACTACGTAAAAGAAAACGTGCAATAGATGAATCCTTCTTGTTCATTATATAAATTGATTGGATGAGATGCATCATGTTAGAATTTCACCAGATAATGTAGCACAGAAGTTACAGAACTAACGATAATCCTAACTAATAATAGCACATGTTTATTTATTCCCTGAAAAGATAACTTGAAACAACCCGGATCAAATCCCAAGTCCGGAACAAATCTCAGGTCAAATCCCAAGTCCGAATTGAATCAAATCCATCCAAATAAAGACCTTAAACCATTGGCCCAATAGTACTTTCTTGGGTCATTTTAGAACGCCACAGGCTCACCCAAAAAGGTCATGACTGAAGGTATTATGTCTCACTCGTCATTGTGGGATAATACTGACTAGCTTCGTGTCCCTACCTCCGGACCTCCCTCTCTCTAATGTGGGATAACACCACCAGCCTTCGTGTCCCCACCTCCGGCAACCAGATCGGATGACGACCCGAGCTTTCGAGAGACGTCTCTGATATTATATGAAACAACCCAAGTCAAATCCCGAGTTCGGAACAAATCCCAGGTCAAATCCCAAGTCCGAATCGAATCAAATCCATCCAAATAACGTCATAAACCACTGACCCAATAGTATCTTCTTAAGTCATCTTAACCCACCACAGGCTCACCCAAAAGGTGGTGACTAAATGTACTATTGTTAGTAACTTAATTCCTTATATACAGACAAATTTTCTCATATCTTTCAATGTGGGATTGGGGTGTTACATAAGTTTATGATGCTTACCGGGGTAGTATGATAACATAGTTTAACTAAAAGAATTGACAAAAAAAGAGAGAAAAGTAAAAGACTCTTGATAGGCTCTTATATTTTTGATAATAAATAAATAAATAAAACTAGTCAAATATTCTAAACTTCAAGATCAACAAAAGAAGGCATATTTTGCCACAAGACGAAATTGGACTGCACACTTCCAAAAGCACCCCAATCTCAATATGACATGCGGCAGCAAAAGTTGAAAGACCATGTCATACTTGTGGGGGTTTGATTTAGCAAGACGATTACACCTTCTTTCATTATAGTTATCGAGTATCAATATATCTTAGCTATGGTATTAGTGAAGCATGTATTAGTTCAACAAAAGAAGAAAGCAAACTCCCTTAACCATAGGAAGCTTTTTCCTGCATAAGTGATTAAGCTCCAATAAGTAGACATTACTGACCAACACACAAAGAAGACATAATTGGCACTAAAGAGAAGTTGACCGAGTAAAAGTCTTGATCCCTTTTGGTGGTCTTTAATGCCAAAGGGAAAATCTCCAAAGAATTGAGAAAGGAGAATCTAATCATTATGAACTTCTAAATTATTACACATTCACATTCTCTTTCAATAGAAGTCAGATGGATGAATTATCTTTACATGTTTATATTTCCTCTATGCTTCAACTTAAAGGGCATCCAGCCAACCTTGTATAATGGCCTTATAGTGATTACTCCCTCCGTCCCAAATTATCTGCTGTTCTAGAGTTCTACACACATACCAATATGTGTGATAAAAATACTAAAATACCCTTATGTGCTAATTTTTTTGTTTTCTGCAATTAAGGCTTTAGTAAAAGGAGATTGTCCATGGAAGAGTGTGCCAAGGTCTTTTAAGAAGCATAACTTTGGCAATCACATTCTTATTGGTGGGAATATGAAAAGGATGCTTAAAAAAGAGGAGAGACTTGAATGAGTAATGACTATCAACAATTAAGGTAAAGGGGCAAACTTGGAAAACAAAGGAAAAAATGCATTGAAATCTTGAAAAAACAGATATTATGGGACAAAATTTTTCTGCTAAAACAGCAGATAATTTGGGACGGAGGGAGTAAGAAGATATACTTTCCCATTTCAAGTAATAGAAATTATGTCTAAATGAGCAGGACTTTCAAATGTATACTCTTATCATTTACAATTTACATTTGATGATTTGAAGAATTGAAGTTGCCAAATACAATACATCATAGGATGTTGACAATCTTACACTTTCTTCTTCTCCCATTCATCTCCTTGACTTGTTTTATACTGGTTTGTCACTTATGTTAAACTATATTCTAATGTGGTCCCAAGTTATTTTTGCATAATATACGAAAATGTATTATCTCCTGTAGTTTTCTCATTCAACATCATAAAACCATATGAAATTAATAAGACTTTTATGTAATAAATCAAAATAAAACTTCTTTGAGCCAACACATAATTTATTTTTTACAATAATTTGCCTATAATACCCTTGGTATTAATTGTCATATTTTTATTATCTATGCATATTTATGGAGCATCACTAGTCATATGTGTTACTCGGACTCGTGTGTGGGTGTCGGGTGCGGGTACGAATCTAGGTGTCGGACACGTGAAGTCAAAAAATAAAGGATACGCGGATATGGATCCGAATTTGGACACGGGTGCGGGGATACGGTATCTAATGATTTTAAAAAAATAATGTTTCAAATTATATCACCAAAGTTTTTTTTTGCTCTAGGGACTGAAGTGTAAAAATATAAAGAAATAGGAGCAAAAATGAAAAAAAATAAAACTATAGGGACTGATCAATGTTCTAAAAGGCGCTAGGCGGGAGGCGGGCGGCGAGGGGGCCTAAAGCGGGATTTTTTATTTTAAGGTAATTTTAATATTTTATCTTAATTTATCCAAACAAAATAATAATATAAAAGCAAAACAATCTATAATAAAGATAATAAAGGCCTTTTCTTAAAGTTCAAACACATATCCATATTGCTAATGTCAAATTTCAAACACATATCCATATTGCTAATGTCAAAGTTTAAACACAAATCATGATTGTTCAAAGTTTAAACAAATTTTTAACGTATTAGTTTTATTTATAAATAAGATTGCTATTAAATAATAAATTTTAAAATTTCAAGAATTTAATTCAATATTAAAACTTAAGAAACTAAACATAAATTTAAGAATTATAAAATTGAATTAAACTAAATATTACAAATGTATTCTCATTTATATAATTTGAAGTTGATACAAGTTCAAAAATTACAACTATAATAAAATTATCCATTTTGACTTGATATTGTTCACTTCTTGTTGTGATTTGATATCTTTCTGACACCAGATTATGAATATGGTAATCATTAGAAAATAAATATATCAAGATTTGGTTTGGGTAGTTATTAAAATAAAAATCTCTCACTTTAGAACCCTTCTAATTTTATAGAGGATTTTTTGTCGCTTGGGCCTAGGTGAGGCACCTAGGGGCTTAGAGGCGCCAGTGAAACTGAGTCCTAAAGTGGGCGCCAAGAGGGGGCCTAAGCGCTTAGCGCGGGCCTAAAGCGGACCTAAGCGAGATTTTTAGAAACGAGAGGACTGATATATAGTTTTTCGAGGGTAATTTGAACTTTCAAAAAACCTGAGGGACTAAATTAAAACATTTTAAAAACTATGAGGTATCTAATTGTAATTTTCAATGGATATTTTATATATCTGGGATCAGATCTGATCTCTCTCTCTTCTTTTTCTTCTCCTGACATACGCTCCTCTCCCTCCTCACGGCTCTTCTTTCCAAAACAGCCGTATCCAGATTTATGTGGTTGAATCCTGTACGAATCCCGCACCCGTACCCGTGTCGTGTCGACACGGGTACTCCACCAAAAAGTGGCGAGTTCGAGTAACACAGCTAGTCATATGAAAAAAAGTATGCAATGAAAACTTAAATATAGAAAATTTTGTCATTTTATCATGTTTCTTAATATACACAAAAGGTCAACCGTAACTTTTATCCTGGGCCAGAGGGAGTAGTTAGATAACGTAAATGGATTATATTTGGAGCCTAGAAAAAAGCTCACTGAGTTAAAAGCCAAGTATGAAGGTTATCGAGTTCAGAGTACATACCAAATTTACTGAGCGAGGAACCCGCATCAATCCAATAGGACTACTGCCAGTGTCATTCTTATAGGTGGAGTTATACCATATACTCACATTGAAATTATTCGCATTCGAATTTAAGAGATTATAACCTGTAAGGAAAACAATTTAGAGGTCAGGTCAATCTCATAAGAATTGAAACTATGAAGTAGTGTTGTTGTTGTTGCTGCTACTGTTGTTGTTGCTGCTTATTATGATATATTATATATAAATACTAGTAGTATATATATATATATATATATATATATATATATATATATATATATGCCAGAATACAAACCTGCTATTATCTCATTAATCTTCCTCTCAGAATTTCCTTTCCTGTAACCCTTATATAGCTCATCATTGATTTCAGAAGAACTATTGCGCCATAAATGTAAACCTTGAGCACATCTTACCTCTAAATATAAGACAAAAAGCAAAAAAGTAAATAAATGAAGGTTAAGGAAACTCTGCAGATAATATCAAACATGGTGAGAACTTATCGACAACAAAAAATTTAAAAACAATTACACAAGGGAGAGAGAGGAACACACACACATGCAGAGTATTACTGTCTATGAGACACAAATGTCTAATGAAATTCCTTTCACCAAATAAAACTAGCAAACAAACTTTATTTTCAAATGAAATTATCTAGTTTCCAGGATTAATCCCTCATCAAACATAATCTCATGAACGAGAAACCAAAAAACCTTGAAAGCAGAGACCAGAAAACATTAGGTAACCAAATTAGATCTATGAGCCAGCCTAATTCTTGCCCAAACTACTGTTTCACCACACATAACAGAGTTAGTCTATGTATCTTGCTTATGTCAATGCAATTATAGATGTGACCTCAAAGTATTGAACATGATAGAAAATTGAAGCCATAGTCATGAATTTTAATTCCATACCTTGCTGCACTGCAATGGATGCTACTTGGATGGGCAAAGAAAATGTAGAGTTAGGAGCACACTGATTTTGAAGATAATAGACTGGCAGATTTGAGAAGAAAGCCGGATCAAGAAAATTGGTTTCTTCTGTCTGTGACTCTGATCCCTGAAATGATTCAATTAGTCATACTCAAAGCAATGCTAAAAAAACATAAATTATAAACAAAATAAAGATTAATATGTTTCTCAATAATTTAAGTATGTTAGATAAAATGAAATGTGAAGGATAGGACTGAAACTAACCAAAGCAATGTTGGGTAAATTATCATTGGAGAAATTCTGAGGGACAAAACGTCTGAACATAGTTGCGCCCAGGCCTATCATGTTCCATATCAAGCATGAAAGAGTGCAATTGATAATAAGGATTAACAAGGTAGTACCACACTAGATAAATTAATTAATGCTACCAAACTACTAAGGGTCAGAGAAAAACAATTGCATACTTTGTCCGAGAGAATGGTTATTCCCAGTCAGAAGAATAGTGGCGGGACAGGACCCTGTAATCTTGCATGACTCATTGGGCAAGTCTCCAAGTGAAAAAAAGTCAGTTCTCACTGCACGATACTCAGGAGCTGGTATTTGTAACAAAGGAGGCCATTGTGGTGGGCTACGAATGGGGCAGCTAAATCCTTGTTTTAAAAGTCAGTATTCAATCCCACACTCTCTTTCACATTGGCCATCCCCATTGGTATCAATACAAGTGCAGCCACATTTGTTTGAGGGTTTGTTCAATTCAGTGTTAACTAAGCTTTGGATGAGAACAAGTAACAAGCAGAGTACAAATGGGAATAAGATTAGTCGGACATTTGTTCTCATATTCCGTTTCTGCAACAAAAGAATGATGAAGACAAGAAGTACTGAAAATCATTAGAAACTACCAACATTTAATTACTTAATAATCTTAGTGATTTAAGAACCATAGTAACAGCTTTCAAGCTTATTCTCTTTCAATTGAATAACAATTACTCTGATAAGTTCATCAAAACTATGGAAATGAAGACAAGTTAGACCTATAAGACAATTCATCTCATAGCACCCTTGATTAGTATGTATAATACTAGAAACTAAACTTTTCTTGTTAATATATAATATAACCTAAAAATATTCACATCGTAATTTTCTAATAGGTACAACTAACTTTTTATGGTGATCATGAAAGTTCAAATAATTATCTATTTAGTTTTGTCCTTGCCTTTCTTTTTTTACTCCTACACATGCGTTTCAGACACTGGAACTAGAATGGGTAAAAAGGTAATGAGTTGAGGTGAGTTTATCATTGAAGTACACTGGCAGACAAGAAAATCTTGGTATTATTAGTTATTTTTCTGAAAGAGTGTCAGATACTAGCTTCAAACAATCAATCAGTCATTCGTTGAACCACATGTTTTAGTATTTTGTATTGAATCAGCACTGAAGCAGCTACGCTTCATAGAAACAATTCATCTTTCAAAATAGTAGCAAACAAACAAAGATGAGCCAAATCACAAGGGGAAAGAAAAAGCTGAGCCAAAGTTTTTTCAATCAAAAAGCAAATATATATAAATCTGATAAATATTGGCCACCTGGACATTAGGCATTCCTTGAAAATTGGTGGGGGAATGTCCAAATCAACAATAATAGTGACAGAAATAAATCATCATACAAACACACTGATCAAAAACAATTGAACATGCATAGTTACTTCACCAAATAATAAACAAATTTCTTCCAATAGTTGGTTGTGAATTCTCTGGTGTCAGAAATAGAACTTAATCTTTTCCTACATAAAAATCGATTATCAATTAAACATCAAACAGTAATATTCAAACTTATAGAGAGTAATATAGAAAGAAAAATACTCGAGATGAATGATGAAAATATCAAGGTTACAAAATTGAAATAACACAGTGACTACCTGAAATGTCAAATTCTTTCTGAGCAAAGCGTTGGCCTGAGTCCAGAAGCTAGAAGGTCCATGTGATAAATCCGTCATTGATAGGCCCTCTGTCGTTCTCCCTCCCTCTCTCTATATGTATATATGGAATACAAGTTCGAACGTTAGAATGGGACTTGGCGCCAAAGTAAAGCGAATGATATGTTTAATTGTCTTTCTTCTTCAATGAATGAGCCAATTTTCCTCTTCCCCTTCGCATGAAATTTATGAAATATATATCTATGTATGTATGTCTGGGAGTATAGACTGTCAACAGGAATCACTGAGCCCTGCAAAATGACGAACCCGTTCTCTTATTCAGTATTATTGACGATATAACTGCACTTGTGCTGATGACTATAATGTCCTTCACGCGTCTATCGTACAAGTCCAGAATTACCCCTGTGATAACTTCTATTCTTGCTCTTTAGGGCTAATGACAAAACTGTCCCTCGAGTTTGAACAAAAATCAATTTGACCATCAAATTTTGGAAATCGTCAATCAATATCTCCAAGTATTTAAAACAACAATTCTATTTTTTTTGTCATTTTGGCCAATTAAATCGCCAGAGATACTGATTGACTACAAATTGCTATATTTTGACCATATAACTTCAAATTGTACTAGTTTGACCGTATATCATTAGCCCTAAAGAAAATTCCCAAATGTTAGCATAAACCTTGTATCTTTTTCACCTCAAACTAATGACCTGAACCAAACACAAGAAATGTGAAACCTGCTTGATTTAGATCGGAAAAATCGTGTAGTTTTATGAAACCATGTGTTATGGCTCTCCTTATAATATGAAGAAAGAAATAAGGGTCGAAGTTTAGACAGTTTACAGTAGTTCTACCTATAGAAAGGATCATAAAAGAGGCGATGAGAATGTTACTCGAATCCATTTATGATCCTGAGTTTCTAAACGCGTCGCACTTCCGCTCGGGTCGAGACTGCCACTCGGTTGTTTTGGTTTCATAAGATAGTGAGAACTTTCATCCGTTAATAAATGTTCCTCGCTGGAAAGAAGAACTTGCTAGCTGTAGCTTTAGTTGAACTTCCAGAGTGATAGGTTGGTTATTATTGTGCCATTGTTGACAAGTCTACTTAACGAAAGAGAAAAGGGAACGGGGTAATTTTACTTGCTACGCTTTCCATTCGTGGTATTGTATCAGTCAACCCACTGCCCATTTTTGTCCTAACAAATGCTAAACGTCGTTGGATATGTCTGACGAGCTATATGTATGAGTGTGGGGTTAATTGAGCCCACTAATTTTTTTTATGTATGATATAATAAATTTTTTGTAAATGTAATTTAGTAATTTGACCGAAATAATTTTATGACTAATCGTGTAGATGTATATACGATCTTGAGGTACACATGTCGAGCCACGATACCAGATTTTGCTAGGGTTGATTTGGTCCAATTTTGAAGGTTGTATTTTGGATTTTGGAGTGAGTGGCTCAAGTGGGTTAATCCAATATTCATATTTTGGATCTGGTTTGGTGGGTGTAAAGAGGTTTGGTTGATGCTAGGACTCAACCTCATGTTCTTGATAAGAATGTCAAGGGGTTGAGGTGAAGAAGATGAGTTTGACTTTTGTAATTTTTTTATGTTAATTATTGTTGATTGTTAAGTTAGACTGTAATAAAATTGATTTGGGTATATTGTTTTGAAGTATTTATGTAGTTCTAATTTAATATAATTTATTATTTTTTAACAAACTAATTAGTTTTAATTATATCCTTTAGGTTTAATTTATAGTTTAGTTTTATTTTTATTTTACTGTTAATGTTAATATACTATTGAAATTATTAATGTTAATGGTATTAATTAAAATAAAGAACAATAATAAGTGAAATTTTATATACTTTTATGCATGTAGAATAACATATACATACACAGTTTGTAGTCAATTCATAATTTCTTGACATGTGTTTATTTTCAATGATCTATTTGGCCGGAATGACAAAAAACAAAATTGTTATTTTTAAATACTTAGATGTATTGATCATCATTCCAAAATTTTAAAGATCAAATTAATTTTTGTCCAAACGTGGAGGACATTTTTATCATTAGTCCCTATTTTTTTTTTTGATATAGACACATGCACATTCTCAATAATAATTACACTAATAAGATTCCTATATTTGGTTTTTTCGTTTAAAAATAGTGAGGGTAAGAGAGAGCTACAAAAACCATTCTACCAGTTTACTTTAGATTCATAAATAATAATCCTCCCAATTTAGCTCAATGAACTTTAGATCTCATATCTAATTTATGTGATTTTTTTTTTTATGCGAGGCTTATTTAGTTCTTTATGTAAAATTTAATTACATTCGAAAATTAGATATCTGATTTAATTTTTAAAAAGTCAAACGATAACGTATTAAATTTCAAATTGATTTAACTTTAGTTGATACAATTATTATAATTGTATAATATATAATAAAAACTACAAATTATACAATTTATTTTATTATAAATTTTTATGAGTTATATTAATTTTGAAATTTAATATACCGTTGTTTGACTTTAAAATTTAAATTATATATTTAATTTTAGAACAAAATGAGTATGATTTTACTTAATTTTACTTGTAGTTCTTTCTTAATTTGGACTTAAAAAATAGTTCTCTTTGGGCAAGTATTACGATTAAAAGTGTTTAATTGTTTATCAAGGTAATTAAATTTTAGATTAAGATCTTCTCCATCTCAAATAAATAGAAATTCTATATTTTATAATTTAAATTTAAAATCATTTCTCTCCCATCAACATAATATTATATTTCAAAATATTTTAAATCTGAAAGTTTCCATTTATATGCACAACAGCAGGAGCCGCATAGAAGGAAGCGCAGTCAATACACACTAGACGCTACATGATACTGCTATGTTGGTAGTAGTATTAATAGATTAATAGTTTATGAACGTAATATTAATGAGATTAATTATTTTTTTGTAATTGTATTGGAACACGATTTACAATTTTATACTTAAAATAAAAATAAATTATAAACTGACGATTGTACTCGAAAAATATTGTAATCTGGTGCTTGTACTTTTCAATTTTTAAATAATCGTTAAAATTGACTAATGGAATAGATAGAAAATTCTGACGTGACTGACGTGGATAATGATATGTACATGGGAGCATGAGACCTCAGTTTTGGAGATAGAGACAGAGGGTTTTGGAGATAGAGACATGCTGCTGAAATTTGTTTCTTAAACCACCCACCCATAAACATGTTATTAATCTTAACTATTCACTACCCAAAACAATTCACCAGAAAAAACTCATTTTCCTCATTTCTTCTCTGTTCTCCTCATCACACATTCACGTGACCTCTCCCTCCCTTTTTCTCTGCTTTTGTTCCAATTGATTTCTTAAAAGCTGTTGCTGTTAACACCAAAAACCCAAAATTGCTTATTGTTATTTTTGTTTGTTATATATGGGGTTTTCTTTTTTCTTTTTCCTGTTGTTTCTGTTCTTTTTGTTCTTTGATATTTTCTCAAACAAAACCTCATGTAAGATTGCTACTTTTGGTTTTTAAACCCAACACCGTTATAGACAAAATCTGCACAAAGCAACAAAGAATCGAGACAAGAAGAATGAGACAAGAAGAACATAAGAAGAGAACCCTATTTTTTTTTTTCCCAAATATCAATCTGTTCCTTTTTGTTGATCGGCCTTTATACATGGGAAATACACATCAATACAACTTTGTTGTCCAGTCATCATCATTTCATCCTTTGTATCTGACCTGTCAAATTTTCAAACAGAATAAGGATGAAACCCTACTGTTTAACAAAGTGTAATATTTTTCGAATAAAATCAATCGTTTGTAATTTTTTTCACTTCAGATACCAAATTGTAAGTCGTGTCCCAATACAAATATCAAAAATTGACTTATCCCTAATATTAATAGATTAATAGTTTATGGACGTAATAGCGTATGTCATCCATCAATCAAACAAAGTCTTATTTAGCATTACCAAAACAATTCAGGGCAGTCAATAACTCTTTTAGTACAATTTAAATGCATAGGTCTGTGTTATCGACATTGAAAATGGGAACTAGATTCGATTTGGTCCGTGATATAAAAATATATTAGGCCATGTTTCTTTATAACAAATATGTTTTGAATTGAAATATTTGTTTAAAGTTAATATTATTTCAAATTATTTAATTCTTTAAAAATATGGGATTACTGGTCTCTTAATGTGATATTATTAGTTTTATAAAGTCAATGATAGTTTAAAATGGATGTATTATTAATCTCACATTTATCATCATGAGATTATATTCCATCATAAGTAGCCTTAGAAATGAAAAAAAGGTCCATAAAACTTTTAATTCCTTTAAAAAAAATAAAATAGTCAAAAATAGTGTTAGATTTAGATAAATAGTTGAATCTCAAAAATACTTTTTGCAAACAAACATAGCCTAAGGAGTATTAACTACTACGAGTCCAGACATAAAATTATAGATATAATATAATTTTTTAGATAAAACGATGGTATATTAACTCATAAAAATTTAGAATAAAATACATATTTAAAAATAATAATTGAAGGTTAAAATAAATATTAGTAAAAAAAAAACAAAGCAAATGTCAATGGCCAACTAGTTTTTGAAAAGGTACTGCCGAGTCACCGTATAATTAATTTTAGTTGTTGGCGGAAAACTATTGCTAACTCAATTTATTAGATCACATTTGAAACTCTCCTAAATTTAAATACAACTATATTGATGAATCAAGGTTTGTATAGTATAAAATTTAATTTGAATGAACTCATTTTGTACCAAAATATATGTTTAAGAATAAATCATGTTATTTCGTGTGAATTTAATAATGACCGAGTAAGAACAAAATGATATAATTTAAAATGTATTTGATACATAAATATTTCTGAAGCGGTGATGTGGCGTATTCCAACTCAACGTATTGAACAACAAATTATTTGATGTATGCTTCTTGTGCATAATATATTGAGTAGAGTATCTGGCATCGAGCCAGTAAAATATTTATAGAAATAATTTTATGTTTTATAGCATTATTCATAATTTAATGCTTCTCAAAGAAATTTCATTCAAAATGACATAATTTTTCAAAGTAAAATAATAAAATGACTTTTAAACTTATAAATATAAAAGAAAAATTGGATTTCAGTCGCATAGTTAAAATAAAAGGTAGCCGAAAGAATTAGCATGTGCAAGAGAGCAGATCCATGTGGAAAGCTAGCTAAAAAAGTCAAAAGTAACAATCCAATTCAAACACATAACCGTGTGATTGTAAGTCGTCACTACATTATGGCGGCTGCCCATCTCTATCGTTGCAAGATGATCCATACTTGGTTGGTGGGGACAACAATTAAATGACGGTCTCTATTATAATTTGTTCGGCCCCAGAATAGCGCGTATAATTAATTATTACTTTTTTCCATTTTAAAATTTAGATATTTTTATATGTTAAAATTAAAAATTGTAACTATTTAAAAAATATTTATTATTTTCAATAGTTGAATAATGTGAATTTTAAGACCATCAATTAAATTATATGAAACGGATGAGCTATATAGGAAATTAGGTTAGTAAAATGAAATGGGCACAAAAGCTAGCCGAGTATCCACCCCAAATTGTGAAAAAGGAAAGTATTTGTACTAAGAGTCACCCCAAAGCAAAGTTTCTTAGAATTTTCCTTTTCTATCCTTATTATGCACGCTGGCAAAGTTTCTTAGAGTTTTCTTGTAACACCCCCTTCCCAAAATAGAAAGAGGTTCTTCTTTCAAAATCTGATAAAACTAATAAATTTAATAACAAAAGCACTCAAAGCCGAAAAAGAATAGTCTTAATAACTTATAAATCTGTAAAGTCAACCATAATAAATCTCAACATACCAACCGATCACGTCTAAAATACTTATTACTGACTTTAAATAAATCAATGTATTGAAACCTAACAAAATGTATCAAAACTATTGGATTAAAGGAAGTTTATGGCGCCCCAAAATAGGTATATCATCACCAATTCGAGTTGTCGATACGTAGTGCAAAACAACTACAACTTTATTATTACAACAATGAAAGCGTGAGTTTGAATACAAATATTATCTTCTGAGCGATATCTATACTCAAATAAATCCTCATCACATTTATTGATACATTATTTTATAAAAATGGTGAGGACTACTAAACAATCCTTTCTAAAACCTTCATTCCATACCTTTAAATCTTTCTTATATTCTCGCCTCACGAGAAAAATGGAACAAAAAGGAAAAGGGTGAGCTCAACTAAATTTCGATAAAGAATATTATGACTAAGATAATATACAACAAATTATCGTTAGTCTTGAATGAGGAAAAATATAATAGAATCTGATAGACAAACAAATTTTAAATCAATATTCGCAATGAAATAATAATTCATTAGAAGAGTTAAGTAGAGAATCAAACTACTCTTTCATGTATGAATTTAAAAGTTCATCGTCTATCTTTTATCCTGTAACATCAATCAATATACATCTGGAATCAAATATTCATCTTTGCACTACAGAGGCCAAAGATATTTATCGATTAGACATGTTCATTTAAACACTGTTCATCTGCCTACGGGCCAAAGATATTCTTCGAAATCATTCATCTGCACTTTCTGGGCCAAAGATATTCTTAAGAAATCATTCATCTTTGCACTTCTGGTAGAAGATATTCCATAATATCATCATTTAAGACCGAGGATGATGAAAATATATTTTTTTAAAGAAATGAATCCAAAGAAACAAAATGACAAGGATTAAGGATTAAGGATTCGTCTTTGGTTTTATCCACGTCCAAAAATACCTCAAAAAATAATCATAGTGGTGTAAAATTCAAGAATGATCAAAACATGGATCTGATCGAGTTAGTATCCGAATAGATGTTTTAGACGAAAAGAAGAAATTTTATTTTTTAGGTTGAATAATCTCAAGTATCGTGAATAGTCTTGGTATCGTGAATAGTCTTAAGATATCGTGAATAAGTAACCCGACACCAAAAGATAGAAATTCCACAAAAAACATCTTCACGCTTAAGCATGAATAGTACTAAGTGAATAAGTAACTCGTGAATAAGAACTTCGTGAATAATAATCGTGAATAATAACTTCATGAATAAGAACCCATGAATAAGTACTCCCACATGAAAAAGTTCCAAATTTGATAAAAACTTCGATCAACATTTCAAAGATAATGATATTGAAGAAATAATATCAATCTGAAAAAAATAATATCCCTTACCTCGAAAGATCAAGACTTCTTATTTGAAACACCTGATATAGTCTTAGAAGGAACTTGCACCATCTAACAATACTCAAAGTATACTCAAAATACTCACAAGAATACGCTCGATAATATAGAGAGAAAACTTGATTTACGGTGTGATTTTCAATTCTAACCCAAGCACCTATTTATAGGAAATTCTTTAACAACACAAAGCGAAAAATTTAATAAAATATTAATATATAATTATTAAATTCCTACGCACTTTAAAATCGATTCAAACCATCAGCCACCAAGAGTGACTCACCTTGCCTAACTAAAAAAAAACGTTTTCTTATTAAAAATATTTAAAACTTCAAAAATTAATTATTTGAGCTTGAACTTCATAATTCATAATAAATAGCCCTTTCATCGTAAAATTCGAATCTTGCGAGTTTTTATAGGAATTTCAATTCTCTACAACTTTGCGTAAGAAAGTTTTTCCAAATTCCAAATAGAAATTGATAGAAATCCACAAACGGGTGATTTTACAAGTATAATTAAATTTCGATCGATAAATGGGGTCCAATTTATGTTTAACATGTTTTAAACATTTATTACAACAAAAATACTCTTCCTCCTCGTATACTCATATATCCCCATTCGTTGTAAAAATATCACCAGTTAATATATTATTAAAATAATATATTTAAATGAATTATTTTATCGAAAAAAGATAAAATATTAATTTTCAACAATTGTCATTTTAAAAATTTTCTCCATCTATATCCACATAAAATCAATATTTTTCTCATCATATAAATCAATAATTAATTATTCACAAATAATATTACAGAATCACAATATTGTGAATCAGTGCGTTCAGGAAGAGGGGCTTTCCAATAAGAATTTCTTCTTCTTTGGTAGCATTGATTAGGTGACCAAACCTCTCCTTGATGCGAACTTTCTAGACATTGCCAATAATGTTATCTAATAATATTATTCGGATAATATGAATTATTGCTTCGATAATGAAAAATCACGTGTAATGACAATTATTGAAGCAATGATATAAAATATCAACGCAAAGAATTATTGAATCAATAAAATAAAATCTTGAATAATAATTATCGTAACCATTATTGAGTAGTGCCTTCTTACTTAAGAATCAATAATTGGTGCAATACTGCGTCTGTTGCTTTCAACAACGCGTATTAGTGTGTTTTAACAACCACCGGGTATTCCAACAAGATAATTCTGAATAACTACTGCAGTTATTTAAAAAAACAACTTATATTTGTCGTTTTCTTCATCCAATCGCTTTCAGTTATGGGGCCCCACACATGGTTTGCTACCGTCAGATCGTAATAATATTCCCGAATGCATTTAATATTCCACGACCAAACGAATATTCCCAAACACAATGAATATTTTATAACCACTTGCTTTATTTTGAAATATTTGCGTATTTAACCCTTAACTATCCACATTAATCAAATCAACCTTACTATTTCAAAATAATAAATAAAGGAAATTCCTTTTTATTTAAAAAATTTGGGGTCTTACAAGCTCTCGTCACACTTGCCCTTGGTCCCCGATTACTGCTAGGAAGAAAAACACGGACGAGAGCAAATGTCCAATCTGGGATATAGAATACAATTAATGAACCAAAATAACTAACTCAATTTAAATGAAATGAGATGAAATGAATCAAAACGAAGCGAATAAAACTAACACAACGAAATAGTAGTTTGAATCAAATGGTCGGGTGTTATTTCATACCGAGCTCGAAACAAAATAGAATATACCTTGCCACACAGTAAGTCAAATAATGCCACATGATGCAAATCACATAATGCCACACGAGCAATTGGACCGCGAATCCAATGCGTGTAAAAATCGGGCGTGTTTGGCACAAACATCACCAATCCGCATAATGAGCGAAACGAAACTAGGGTCGACCCATACGCCTCCACAACAAAACACCAAATGGCCAACTCCCATCGGAAAGCACAAACGGAGACGCCAGTGGGCGATCACACCGCCACGGAAGGTGTCATGCCTCGGTGCCAAGAGGACATGCCTGTGGTACCCCACAGTGGTTATAGCTCGGTATACCCTTTGGTATTCTAACAAAATATATAATGTCACAACACACGACAAAATATCAACACTGAAAGGGGTTCTAACGTTATGCGTATGTTAAATCGAATCGAATCATCAACACACGTCTCTAAAATAATAACATATACATCACTATGAATATCAAAATAAAATTTAGACATGATGCCTGATTCTAAAGAATACAAATATGAATTCTAATACAACGCCAAAATAAATTTATCACAATAAATTGACAAGGAACAATTATGAGAGACAATACTAAATTTCAAACGAATAACGAAAACGAATCGAATCAAAACAAAAGAGTTTATTTGAAAGAGTACGGAATCAACTGCACTGGAATCGATAATGCAATACCCAAAGTATATTAAAAACAAACTCGCTTAGACTCTCTCCGATTCAACCTAAATAATTTAATAAAATTTTAATACAATTCAATCATTAATAATATAATACAATTAAATTTATTATTAAAATTTTTATAACTATATTAAGCAAAATTAATTAATTTAAATTAATATATATAACTTTCATTTAATTTACTAATTTTATTTATTAGTTTCATGGGCAAAATTTATTAACATATAATATATATAATTTGAATTAACTAAATATAACTTAAATTAACTAAATATAATTTATATATAACTATAAAATTTACCTGCAAACCTTCTCTATCACGCAAGCTTATTCGATATATATATATATATAAAGTGACCTAATGTTAAGGTCTCGACAACCAACTTGTAGGCTCAATCTATATATCTAATAATATAAGTCTTTATGAACAATCTTTTTTTTTTACACACAAGCTTTTACAATTAATCAATTCATACCTTGTTAATCGAGTCACTTTCTTCTTCCTTACGTATTATGGTTTACCGCTTTTCTTCTTTTTTTTTTTTTTCGTAAGACTTATTATGGGTAAATTTAGGTTTTGTTAATTATTCACTTAAAAAGCAGATTTTATTAATTAATATATATTTATTAACTCCCCAAATTTTAATAGGATTTTAAAATTATAAAATTATAAATTAGATCCACTTAGTTTTAAAGCCCAATTTTACCAATTTAATTTACCCAACACTTATTAATATTTATTAGCCCACAAAAATTAAAACGACTATTTTGACCCAAAATAAATGACATCCAATAAATATGTTTAAAAAAAAAGGTAATTATTATTATTTAATATTATTATTTTTTTTTTTGTATTACATCACCTACCCTTAAAAAAGGATTCCGTCCCTAATCAAAAGAATAAACGCACCTAATTTTCAAAGAGATGCGGATATTCCGCTCGAATAGACTCCTCCATCTCCCATGTAGCCTCCCGCTCCGAATGATTTCTCCATAAAACTTTAACAAACGGAATAGTCTTCCTCCTCATAATTCGCTTCTTGACGATCCAAAATCGCGTCGATTGTTCTCACAAGTAAGATCCTCCCGAATCTTATCGAATCGGATATTGCACCACATGCTGACGGATGATAATGATAACTCCTTAACAAACAAACACATGGAACACATTATGCACGTGAGCTAGTCATGCGGAGGCAAAGCTAACCGACACGCAACTTCACCAACCCTTTCCAAAATCTCAAATGGACCGATATAACGTGGACTAAGCTTCCTTTTAACCCAAATCGATTTAATTCCTTCCAAGGAAAAACTTTTAGAAACACGTGCTCACCAGTTCAAATTCTAAAGTCCTCCTATCTTTATCGAGATATAGCACTTCTGCCGTGATCGAGCCGACTTCAATTTCTCTTTAGCCACCGCTACCTTCTCCGTAGTGATTTGGACTAACTCAGGCCCTTCTATGGCCCTTTCGCCAACCTCATCCCAACAAGTTGGTGCCCGACATTTCCTACCATACAATGCCTCAAATGGGGCCATTCCAATACTTGCATGCCAGCTGTTGTTGTAAGCAAACTCAACTAGGCTCAAGTAATCATCCCAACTACCCGACCACTCAAGTGTACAAGACCTCAACATATCCTCTAATGTCTGAATAGTCCTCTCGGATTGCCCATCAGTTTGCGGATGGAAAGAAATCTTGAAGTTGAGTAAAGTGCCCCAAGCTCGTTGAAACCCTTTCCAAAACCTTGAAGTGAACCGTGGGTCCCGATCCGAAACAATAGACACCGGAGTACCATGAAGTCTAACAATCTCCTGCTGAAAGATATGTGCCAATCTATCCACCAAGTAACCCTCATGGATAGCCAAAAAGTGTGCCGATTTGGTCAACCGGTCCACCACTACCCAAATGGCATCATTCTTCCCGAAAGTCTTGACAAACCAATCCACAAAATCCATCGTGATATCCTCCCACTTCCACACCGGAATGTCTAACTGCTGCAACAAGCCACTAGCTTTCGTTGATGTTCTATCTTCACTTCACGACAAGTGAGGCACTTCCCAACATACTCGGCCACATCTCGTTTCATCCCATTCCACCAAAATTCCTCTTCAAATCCTATACATCTTTGTAGAACTGGATGAATTGAAAATGGTGAACTATGAACTTGACCAACACACCTCTCGAATGATTGGATCGATGGTACACACAACCGCTTCACCCAACCAAATCACACCATGGTCATCAATCTGAAACTCGGTTCGCTTGCCTCCTCAGATTCTGCGTCATACTCCACAACTCCCCATCTTCCTTTTGAGCTTCTTTGACCATGAGATAAGAGAGGGCTCCACTCTCATACCCGCCAAAATGCCATCCAGACCTCGTCACATACAACTCCAACTCGATCCGCTCCATATCCGAAATAAGGTGAGGTTGTGTAATAAGTGGTTCTTACTCTCTGAACTCTTTAATTAAGAGCATCTGCAACCACATTTGCCTTCCCCGGATGATACTGAATCCTCGCATCATAATCTTTTAGAAGCTCCAACCAACGCCTCTGCCTCATATTGAGCTCCTTCTGAGTGAAAATGTATTTAAGACTTTTGTGATCGGTGAAGATATCACAAGTCTCTCCATACAAATAATGCCTCCAAATCTTTAAGGCAAAGATCACCGCTGCCAACTCCAAATCATGTGTGGGGTAGTTCACCTCATAAGGTTTAAGCTGTCTAGAAGCATAAGCAATCACCTTACCGTGTTGCATCAAAACACACCCCAAGCCCTTCTTAGAAGCATCACTATAAATCTGGTACCCTCCTATCCCCGACTTTGATGATGCAAGTATAGGAGTCATCACGAGTCGTTCTTGATTCCTCGAAACTCTTCTCCGCTCCTCATTCCACACAAACTTCGCTACTTTCTCATCAATGAGTCAATGGTAAGGCGAGTAAGGAAAATCCTTCCACAAACCGCCTATAATACCTGCCAAACCCAAGAAACTCCTAATCTCTCATCACCGTAGTAGGTCTTGGCCATTTAGTGATAGCCTCGACCTTCGCAGGATCCACCTTAATGCCTTGGCCGAAAACAACGTGGCCCAAAAATGCAACCTGCTCCAACCAAAACTCGCATTTAGAGAATTTAGCATACAATTTCTCTTTCTGCAAAATCCCCAACACTGTGCGAAGATGCTCCTCATGCTCTTCCTTAGACTTGGAGTAAACCAAAATGTCATCAATAAAGACAATGACAAATTGGTCCAGGTACTCTCTGAACACCCGATTCATCAAATCCATAAACACCGCCGGGGCGTTAGTCACACCGAATGGCATCACCAGAAACTCGTAATGCCCATATCGAGTACGAAAAGCCGTCTTAGGGATATCCTCATCCCTCACCCTCAACCTGATGATAGCCCGACCTCAAGTCTATCTTCGAAAAATATTTCGCCCCCTTGAAGTTGGTCAAACAAGTCATCAATCCTCGGCAATGGATCTGGAGTTTCACGATGGTGATCTTGTTCAACTCTCGTAGTCTATACACAGCCTCATAGACCCATCCTTCTTCTTCACAAACAAGACTGGAGCACCCCACGGTGAAACACTCGGGCGAATTACACCACGATCTAATAGTTCCTGCTGAATCGCCTTTAACTCCTGCTGACTCCAATGGTGCCATCCGATCTGGCGCTTTAGAAATAGTTCCGCACGGGGAACAAGCTCAATAAAGAAATTCCACTTCCATTGCGGTGGCAACCACGACAACTCCTTGAGAAACACATCGAAAAAGTCACGGATAATCGGAACATCCTCAATACGAGACTCACCCTTAGAGGTATCTTTCACAAACGCCAAATACCCATCACAACCCTTTTGCCACCAACTTTCCAAATTTTGGTGAAATTAACTTCACCACTCTACTTGGTGAGAACCACGATACACTCTAATTGCGGAGACTTCACATCTCCAAATATAACCTTCTTCGCCGACAATCAATAGTGGCTTGGTGTTTATCCAACCATCCATCCCAAGAATGACATCAAAATCGTGCATACACATCGGAAGAAGATTAACGCTACGGATCTTATCCCCAAAACTTATCGGACACCCTCGATCTGAAATCGGAAATAACAATGAAGTCCCCATCCAGGTAGCAATAACATCACGAATCTAAAGATCGAGATGGCACGCCAGTCTTAGAACAAAAGACCGAAAAGCAACAACGGAATGAGTAGAACCCGTATCAAATAAAATAGAAGCCTCGCGATTACCAACTAAAAGAGTGCGGAAAATAATACACGTGCACTGCCGCTGATTATATGTCAAGGCAAATACTCGACCACCACGGCGGCGACCTCCATTGCCACCATTATCACCACCCACCTCCACCATTTCCGCGTGGACCGGTACAATCCCTAGCAATATGACCCATCCGTCCACAAAAAGCATGCACCCGGTGAGTGCAGCAAATCGACTTCCCGGATGATTTGCCCCACAAGTAAGACAGGGAGTTATCGAATTAGATTCGGGTTACCCCACGGTTGGTCTGGATAACGACCACGATTTTGCCCTATGACGATTACATCCTGCTGACGATTTTGTCCATACCAAGGTAGCTAAGCTGACGATTTTGCCCTATTTGAGGCATTTCTTGATAACCCCCTGTTACGATTCTCGCCACGCGCATCGCCTCTGCCGGCCACCACGATTCCTGTTCAACTGGCCACCTTGACTTCTCCCATGCTGAACTGAAGCTTAACCCTACTGGTCATCTCTGTCCCTCTTTCGACTCCCCTCCGGTTTAGAAGACCGAAAGTCCTGTTGTGACGCCCCCAAAATTAGGTATACGTCACCCATCTTGGGTCGCCACTTACATGGTACATAAATTCAAATACAACTTACTAATATAAGCGTAGTATGCAATCGACATAAATTGTGAGTTTGAATACAAATATTGTCTACTAGATATTATACAAACTCAAAAGGAGTCCTCATTACAACTATTATCACACTATTTCACGAATAGTGAGGACTACTAATACTATCCTCTCGGACCATTACTTACGTTCCCAGGCTAAATCCCATTATGTTCTCATTTCACGAAGAGAATACGGTGAAAGAAAGGGTGAGCTCAACTAGCCCAATGAAGAAATATTATGACTAAGATAATGCGAATAAATTATCATTAGCCTTCAACAATGTTAAACCGATAAAATACAATAGACAACCGGTTTAATCACTGCGGCGAATATCTGAATCCATTAAAAGAGTCAAGTAGAGAATAAAGTCTACTATCTTTTAGGTTTTAAAAGGTTTTCATCAATTTTATCACTAAGACTCGGTTTAATGAATAAACCACAATATTTAATCATCCCCGTACCACGGTCAAGGATTTTCATCAAATTATCAATGGTCATGACTATATACCAGAATCACCCTTGGTCATAATCATACCAAAAACTATCCATCATCGCATTACAGAATACACCGAGGACTTTTGTCACATCATTTATATCAAGTCGTGATTATACCGAATGATCCTCAGTCATAATCATACTACAAGTTCATCTATGCACGTAAGCCAAAGATAACATAATATAACATGAGGATGATGACAATGACATAATAATTCAATAAAACAAGTTCAAGAATTATTTAATCCATGAATTATTAACGTCCAAATTGTCAACACGATCTTTGTTTACGTAGAGTAAAATTCAAGAATGATCGTAAGAATATTTCCATGAAAAGATCTTTGGATGAAACGCAAATATCAAGGATATTCTACTAATTTCATGGAGTATAGAAGTCAAAGTTTTAACCAATTTGGGTATAATAAAGAATGGAATAACAAAAGAAATCACCATGCATGCGATTGCTTGCATGACGAGTTATTCAACGTAATAATAATAACGGAACCGGTCGTCGTGAAATTCACACCGCGGGATGTTCCAACAGAATAATAAAGATGGAACCCGAACTCATCCTGTAAAACACATGATAGGATATTCCAACAGAATGATAAAGACGGAACCGGTCCCAGAGTAAAACACCTGCAGACAGGATGTTCCAATGAATAATAAAAAGCGGAACCAGGTCCGGTGTAAAACACACGAGCGGGATGTTCAAATGAATAATAGAAGAATGTCACCAAGTATAGGGTAAACAGCATTATCTGAGTTATTCCAATGAGAATAATAAGCGATGGAATAACATAAGATTTCACCAAGTATAGGGTATCTGGCGTGTCTGAGGTTATGTATAGGGTATGCCACTTTTACAAAGTTATTCCAATGAATAATAATGAATGGAATAATGAAATTCTCTTCAAGAAGAAAGAATAACACCCCTTACCGTAAAAAAAACTGAATATAGAAGTAGTGAAGTAGCGAGATATACTTCTTCTTCTTTCTATAACTTTCTCTATATAACCTTCTCTATAATTTCTCTCTCAGAGTTTCAATGAATTAAGTAAGAAAATAATGAAGGAATGAGCTTCTATTTATAGGAAAATAGAATGCATAGTAACTAATCCATGAGCGGTCGATTGATTTACTTTAATCGACGGTTCATATTTAAAGAAAAATCTTTTAAATAAAATATAATATATTCTATTTATATAAAAACATTTTACTATACAAACACTATGCAATACTATACAAAACACTATCTGAAACACTATACAACACTATGCATAATAAAATATAATATATTCTATTTATAGAATAACTTTAATAAAGTATTCTATTTTTATAAAAGATGTTTCGCTTTTATTACGTTAATAATACGAATAAAACAAAAAGCGTCATTATCGCTTATAATAATTCATATATTATTAATCGATAATAATGGAATCAAACCGAGTGACTTCTCACATAAGCATCGATAATCAATACCGGTGTCTACTTGTGCAACCACACGTGTATTCATCGTACTTTTACTACCTAGTAGTTCAACAAGAAACCACGGTAAAACTTCCGCCGTTATTTCAATAAAATATTTTTGTCGTTTTCTCGATCAGACAATAATTACATTATTAGGGTCCACCAATGATTGAGTAGTTGTGCGAATATTCCTGCTAAACCGAATATTCCCCAGCCAATCGAATATAATATAACCACTTGCATACTTTGCAAAATTTATAAATACTACCCACAACTATAATATTATCTTAAATTCACACCATAATATTAAAAAATTATTTCAACAAAATTTAAATCTTTATTGATAAAATCTGGGTCTCACACCGTCAGCTCCATCTCAATATTTTTGGTCGCGTTGGCCACCGCTCTTGTCGTCTGGAAACTTGTTGTTAATAAGATCTTTGGCGATACCTATAATGAATCCGCCACTTGAACTTCTCACTTTGTTCTCACTGCGATCCCTGCTTTGAGGTTCCCGCAAATCTGCCAAACCTAGTAAAGCTCGTCATGAAGTCCGTGATGGACTCATCATCTTCTGTCGAATGGATAGATAGTCCACTAGCATAGGCCTCTTTATCGGCCAATTTGGGAAGTCACTGGCGATAGAGACCTCAAAAACTCCGCCTGACTAAGTGTCTCAACATAGCCATCACCCTTTGTCGCTTTTCAACGCTTTCCACCACCTCTGTGCATCCCTTCCAACTTTGTAACGCAAGCAATACTCTCTGATTATCCGAGCACCCCAATACATCAAAATCTTCTCTGGGTGAGCAATCCAATTCTCTCATCAATTGGAGTTGGAGCCGAATCAAGGATCGTGGTTTCGCTTCTGGAACCTTTCCAACCACACGTACATTGGAACCCCCTGCTGACCATGACCATCTGCATTCCTTCCTCAACGTTTGTCTCATGGACCATTGTGGCGCCCCAAAATTAAGTATCGTCACCCATCTTGGGTCGCCACTTACATGGTACATAAATTCAAATCTGACTTACTTAATATAACTGCGTAGGTACAATAATCTGACATAAACCGTGAGTTTGAATACAAATTTTGTCTACTAGATATTATACAAACTCAAAAGGAGTCCTCATTACTGACTATTATCACACTATTTCACGAATAGCGAGGACTACTAATGCTATCCTCTGACCATTACTTACGTTCCCAGACTAATCCCAAATATGTTCTCATTTCACGAAAAAAGCAGTGAAAGAAAGGGTGAGCTCAACTAGCCCAAAAGAAATATTATGACTAAGATAATGCGTAATAAATTATCAATAGTCTTCAACAATGTTAAACGATAAAATACAATAGATAACCGGTTTAATCTGCGATGAATATCTGAATCCATTAAAAGAGTCAAGTAGAAAATAAAATCTACTATCTTTTATGATTTAAAAGTTTTTCATCAACATTATATAATTTGAGACTCGACTTTAATAAATAATCCACATCATCGAATCACCCTACATTTACTGGCCAAGGATATTCTTTAAGTATCACGACCACAATTATTCCTCGCACTACGGGCGAAGAATAGTTGTGTATTCATTAATGGTCATGATCATGCCAACAATCGTCCATCAATGCACTACTACCAATCGAGGATTTTTACCATATCATTTGTAACATTACGGTTATGATTACAATCAATAATCCTCGGTCATAATCATACCAAGTCCATCCATGCTCTCTACGAAGCCACGGATGACTTTAAAAAAAACTATAAACATGAGGATGATGACAATGATATAAGAATTCAATAAAACAAGTTCAAGAATTATTTTATCCGAGAAATTATTAACGTCCAAACTGTCGACACGATCTTTGCTTTGTAGAGTAAAATTCAAGAATCTTTGAAGAATATTTCCATGAAAGGATCTTTGGATGAAACGCAAATATCGAGGATATTCTACTAATTTCATGGAGTATAGAAGTCAAAGTTTTAACCAACTAGGTATAATAAAGAATGGAATAACAAAAGAAATCACCATAAATGCGGTGCCAGCGCCAGGCGAGTTATTCAACGAGAATAATAATAACGGAACTAGGTCGTGAAATTCACAATCGGCGGATGTTCCAACCAGAATAATAAAGATGGAACCCGGATCCGGTGTAAAACACACGAGATAGGATATTCAGCGATGAATGATAAAATAAAGCGGAACCGGTCCGATGTAAAACACACGCATAGGATGTTCCAATGAGAATAATAAAAAGCGGAACCAGGTCCGGTGTAAAACACACGAGCAGGATGTTCCAATGTAATAATAAAAAGCGGAACCAAGTCCGGTGTAAAACACACGATGGGATGTTCCAATGAATAATAGAAGAATGTCACCAAGTATAGGGTAAATCATTATCTGAGTTATTCAATGAATAAATAAGAATGGAATAACATAAAGGATTTCACCAAGTATAGGATATCTGCGTATCAGATTATGTATAGGGTATGTCACTTTTACGAGTTATTCCAACGAATAATAATGAATGGAATAACGAAGTTCTCTTCAAGAAGAAAGAATAACACCTTACCGTAAAAGAACCTGAATATAGAAGTAGTGAAGTAGCGAATAATCTCTTCTTCTTTCTATAATTTTCTCTCTATAAACTTCTCTATAATTTCTCTCTACAGAGTTTCAATGAATTAAGTAAGAAAATAATGAAGGAATGAGCTTCTATTTATAGGAAAATGGAATGCATAGTAACTAATCCATGAACGGTCCGTATTGATTTACTTTAATCGGCGGTCCATATTTAAAGAAAATCTTTTTTAAATAAAATATAATATATTCTATTTATATAAAACATTTTACTATCTGAACACTATGCAAAACACTATGCATCTGCAACTATGCGTAATAAAATATAATATATTCTATTTATAGAATAACTTTAATAAAGTATTCTATTTTATATAAAAGATGTTTACATTTTATTACGTTAATAATACTGAATAAAACAAAACGTCATTATCGCTATAATAATTCATATTATTAATCGTGATAATGGAATCAAACCGGTGACTTCTCACATAAGCATCGATAATCAATCTTGGTGTCTTACTTGCAACCACACTTATTCTTGTACTTTTACTACCGAGTAGTTCAACGGTAACCACGGTAAAACTTCCGCCGTTATTTCAATAAAATATTTTTGTCGTTTTCTCAATCCGAAATGATAATTACATTAATGGGATCCACCAATGATTGAGTAGTTATGCGAATATTCCTGCTAAAACCGAATATTCCCCACCAATCGAATATAATATAACCACTTGCATACTTTGCAAAATTTATAAATACTACCCACAACTATAATATTATCTCAAATTCACACCATAATATTAAAAATTATTTTGACAAAATTTAAATCTTTATTGATAAAATCTGGGGTCTCACAATCTCCCTCCTTATGGAATTTAAGCCCTCGAAATTAGTGCGATACGATATGATAAAGAGATGAGGATACCTTGAATACCTTTATCGTTGAAAACATTAAATTCATTTTTGCAATCCGGCGAAGATATTCATTATTATTAATTCATCTTTGCTACGGGCCAAAGATATACAATCAGTAAAACCAATAATCTTTGAGACTCGACAATAGTATCACAACCATGAATTATTCATGCACTTCTTTGGCTAAGGATATTCGTGTTTTCAATTACTGTCGTGATTATCTTAGAATAATCCGTGGTCATAATCATACCAAGTCTATCGATGCACTACGACCAAAGATGACTTTTACCACATCCATGAATTAATATTTCATTCTTTGAGACTCATTTCGATAATTAATCCATATCATCGAATCATCCACGCACTACTGGGCCGAGGATATTCATTAGTATCACGACCACGAATTATCCATACCTACTACGAAAGATAATCGTGTATTCATTAGTATCACGACCACAAATTATCCATGTACTACGGCGAAAGATAATCGTGTATTCATTAGTATCACGACCACAAATTATCCATGCACTACTGGCGAAGATAATCGTGTATTCATTAGTATCACGACCACAAATTATCCATGCACTACTACTGGCGAAGATAATCGTGTATTCATTAGTATCACGACCACAAAT
Organism: Panax quinquefolius; assembly: GCA_020205615.1. Lineage (NCBI taxonomy): Eukaryota > Viridiplantae > Streptophyta > Magnoliopsida > Apiales > Araliaceae > Panax > Panax quinquefolius. The sequence goes on along the minus strand of CM035172.1, from coordinate 11,199,523 downwards.
TATCCATGCCTTTCTACTGCGAAAGATAATCGTGTATTCATTAGTATCACGACCACAAATTATCCATGCACTACTGGCGAAAGATAATTGTGTATTCATTAATATCACGACCATAAATTATCCATGCACTACTGACCCAAAGATAATCGTGTATTCATTAGTATCACGACCACAAATTATCCATGCACTACTTGCGCTAAAGATAATCGTGTATTCATTAGTATCACGACCACAAATTATCCATGCACTACTGCCGAAAGATAATTGTGTATTCATTAGTATCACGACCACAAATTATCCATGCACTACTGACCCAAAGATAATCGTGTATTCATTAGTATCACGACCACAAATTATCCATGCACTACTACGAAAAGATAATCGTGTATTCATTAGTATCCGCGACCACAAATTATCCATGCACTACGACCAAAGATAATTGTGTTTTCAATTACGGTTATGATTATACCGAACAATCCACGGTCATAATCATACCAAGTCCATCTCATCTTACTTCTGAGCTCTGAGATGACTTTCAACGTAATATAAGCGTGAGGATAATGATATAAAGAATCAATCAAATGAGATAAAGGATAAATATTAAACATTTATAATATAATTTATCCGAGGATTCAAGAATATCCCCATGTTATCAATCACTTAATAATCTCATAATCTAATATCATTAATATTATAACAATATTTTAATCACTTTTAAATTTATAAACAATTTATCTCAATTGTTTACGCTTTACTATATAATGCATTTAATCATTCAAAATGCCATACTCATAAAATATCATCACCAATTATCAAATCCTCATCAAAAAATATGCATATACTACATATAGGATTCTCTAGCCACAAAATCCTATTTTCAACTTTGTTACTTCACATAACATATTTAACTCATATGTTCAGTAACTAAACTATTTTCATGAAAATACCAAATCAGTCCCAAAAATATTTCTTTTTTGGGATTTAGCATAATATAGTCCCATAATGAAAATATATTTTTCTCGAATTTTTAAAATTCATTTACTATTTTTCAAAATCAATTTCCACTTAATTCCTTAAGAAATTAGCTACCTCAAGTTTAACTCGAAAAATTCCCAAATCTTGGCGGGACCTTACACATGTTAACGTGAGCTTCTAGTTTAAATTTCATGGTCATCGGAGTTATAGAACTTGATTTATAGCGTTTTTTCGGAAAAACCTAAATATTGAAATAGTCATAACTTGCTCATTTTAAGTCGAAATGAGCTCATTTTTGGACAGGAGGTACTTTATACCATATACTTTCATGTCCCAAAAGGCCAGAATTTTTCTCATAATTTAAGTGGCCGAAATAGCCCTTAAAGTTTCTGGGCGATAGCATTTTAAAATTTACAGCTTTGGCCTCCTTTGCTAAAATCAGTCCACGCATAAATCTACAACACCTTTTCCAGTAATTCCACTTGGATTAGTTAGTTAACTCATAGATCTAACTCTAGGACTTGACCACACTCAAAAATTCAAAATATAATAGTAGATATGGTCAATTGAATTTTATGTTACGTTTTTCACCAAAATCTGATTTTCAACTTTTTGTGATTTCTAAGAAACTTTCATGTTTTCACCTAATAACCAACATAACTCATCATAACACTTACTAATACTTCATATACCCATAATTTTCATTAGTCCAATGCTTTTATTATGACTTTCATCATAATCCACGTAAATGATCCTTTTAGTTGAAGAAATATTTGAGGTTTAAGAAATGGGTTTTTATCTTTGGGGTCAATACAAAATTCGATTTCACGCTCTAAGTAGGCTAAGAAGTCTTCAAGAATCGCCAGAAATTTATTAATAATAGAAATATCATTCAAAATTGTGACTCTCCTCCAAGACTTGGATAGTACATCACATTGATACCAACTGTGACTTCATCCCTTAACCTGAGATAGCACCTCACAATGATACCTATAAACTTGCCATCTTCATTCACGGCGTCGCCTCTGAAAAGTAAAGCTTCGTGCATTCCACACAAGGAAGTCAACAACGAAAGGATCGGACTCTTTACTTATGGCTTGATATAACGTTGATTAACTTTAGGGTTTGGTTACTTTGAATTAAGTATAACGAGTTGGTTATGAATATAAAAGCTAACAACCTTACGAAAAGAATAATGAGTAGTTAATCAATCGTTTTTAAAAATTACCTCAAAGGCAAGTATTTTCAAAGAGATAAGATCGACGAATAACGTGAAGGTGTTTATTTGAAACAACAAGATTAATAAGCATTGGAAATAACGAAGGTTTCTCCCAACGAAGTTTCGATAGATAAATCAAAGTCTAATTTCTCCTGAGTCAAATTTAAGCGTTGAGCGCAAAGCAAGAGAGATAAAAGAATGGGTAGAACCAGGTATCTAATAAGGTATAGACTTAGTGAATTTATAATTAACTAACGTGCTAACTTCGTTCGGGTTACCCACTTTTGAAGTCACGAAAAACGCTTCTTCCTGAAACCACCGAGCTTTGTTTTGTCCGTATCCGCCTTTGGTGCCACTATCCCAAATGGACTTTACTTGATTGCACAACAAAAATGAGCTAAATTACCTTCTCTTCTTGCAATTTCCACTTCTATTATCTTTGCCGTGATTACCACCGAAGTGGTTACCATTCTTAACATGATAATTTCCCCACGATGGTTATCATTGTTACGATAGCCGTTGCCACCAAATATGATTATTATCGTATTGTTGGTCGTTACCTTTTGTTTGAAATGAATCAACAATCTCATGTGCTTCATTGCTTATCTCGGCATTTTCGGATATCATTCTCAAACTCACATCACAAAACAAGGGTTAATTAACATATCACATATTATCCCATACTCGTGAGCCAATTAAATACCAAATAAATTTAGGTAGGTCATACTTAGCGAAGAATTCCCGTCTCTCCCCTCCTAGTTCTTATCTCACATCTCGGCCGGGGATCATATCCTAAGCTACGATACCAACTGTGGCGCCCCCAAAATTAAGTATCGTCACCCATCTTGGGTCGCCACTTACGTGGTACATAAATTCAAATACAACTTACTAATATAATCGTAAGTATGCAATACGACATAAAGCGTGAGTTTGAATACAAATTTTGTCTACTAGATATTATACAAACTCAAAAGGTCCTCATTACTGACTCTTATCACACTATTTCACGTAATAGCGAGGACTACTAATCTTTATCCTCTGGACCATTACTTACGTTCCCAGACTTCGTCCCATATGTTCTCATTTCACGAAGAGAACGGTGAAAGAAAAGGTGAGCTCAACTAGCCCAATAAGAAATATTATGACTAAGATAATGCGAGAATAAATTATCAATAGTCTTCAACAATGTTAAACGATAAAATACAATAGACAACCGGTTTAATCTGCGGTGAATATCTGATCCATTAAAAGAGTCAGTAGAAAATAAAATCTACTATCTTTTATGATTTAAAAGGTTTTTCATCAATTTTTATAGGCGAGACTCGACTTTAATAAATAATCCACATCATCGAATCACCCCTTCTACGACCGAGGATATTCTTTAGTATCACGACCACAATTATTCCCGCACTACGGGCGAGAATAGTTGTGTATTCGATAATGGTCATGATCATACCAACAATCGTCCATCAATGCACTACTGACACATCGAGGATTTTTACCACATCATTTGTAACATTACGGTCATGATTACACCGAATAATCCTCAGTCATAATCATACCAAGTCCATTCATGCTCTACTACGCCACGATGACTTTAAAAAAATATAAACATGAGGATGATGACAATGATATAAGAATTCAATAAAACAAGTTCAAGAATTATTTTATCCGAAATTATTAACGTCAAAACTGTCAACATGAATCTTTGCTTTGTAGAGTAAAATTCAAGAATCTTTGAAAGAATATTTCCATGAAAGGATCTTGGATGAAACACAAATATCGAGGATATTCTACTAATTTCATGGAGTATAAAGTCAAAGTTTTAACTTATTGGGTATAATAAAGAATGGAATAACAAAAGAAATCACCATGCTTGCGGTGCTTATATAGGCGAGTTATTCAAGCGATGAATAATAATAACGGAACCGAATTCGGTGAAATTCACAAAGCGGGATGTTCCAACGAGAATAATAAAGATGGAACCCGGATCCGTGTAAAACACACGATAGGATATTCAATGAGAATGATAAAGAAAGGCGGAACCGGTCCGGTGTAAAACACATGAGCAGGATGTTCCAATGAGAATAATAAAAAAAGCAGGTCAAGTCCTGTAAAACACACGCATGGATGTTCCAACGAGAATAATAAAAAGCGGAACCGGTCCCGGTGTAAAACACACGATGTGATGTTCCAAATGAGAATAATAAAAAAAGCGGAACCAGTCCTATAAAACACATGAGCAGGATGTTCGATAGAATAATAGAAGAATGTCACCAAGTATAGGGTAAATCGCATTATCTGAGTTATTCCAATGAGAATAAATAAGAATGGAATAACATAAAGATTTCACCAAGTATAGGATATCTGCCGCATATCTGATTATGTATAGGGTATGTCACTTTTTACAAGTTATTCAAATGAATAATAATGAATGGAATAATGAAGTTCTCTTCGAGAAGAAAGAATAACACCCACTACCGTAAAAGAACCGAATATAGAAGTAGTGAAGTAGTAGAATACTCTTCTTCTTTCTATAATTTTCTCTCTATAGCTTCTCTATAATTTCTCTCTCTGTAGTTTCAATGAATTAAGTAAGAAAATAATGAAGGAATGAGCTTATTTATAGGAAAATAGAATGCATAGTAACTAATCCATGAACGGTCCAGTTGATTTACTTTTAATCGACGGTCCATATTTAAAGAAAAATCTTTTAAATAAAATATAATATATTCTATTTATATAAAAACATTTTACTATGCAAACACTATGCTGAAAAACACTATGCAACACTATCGCATAATAAAATATAATATATTATATTTATAGAATAACTTTAATAAAGTATTCTATTTTATATAAAAGATGTTTCTATTTTATTACGTTAATAATACGAATAAAAAAAAGCGTCGTTATCGCTATAATAATTCATATTATTAATCGTGATAATGGAATCAAACCGAGTGACTTCTCACATAAGCATCGATAATCAATCTGGTGTCTTCTTGCTATGCAACCACACTTATTCTTCGTACTTTTACTACCGAGTAGTTCAACAATAACCACTTAAAACTTCCGCCGTTATTTCAATAAAATATTTTTGTCGTTTTCTCGTCCAAAATAATAATTACATTAATGGGTCCACCAATGATTGAGTAGTTGTGCGAATATTCCTGCTAAACCAATATTCCCCAGGCCAATCGAATATAATATAACCACTTGCATACTTTGCAAAATTTATAAATACTACCCACAACTATAATATTATCTCAAATTCACACCATAATATTAAAAATTATTTTGACAAAATTTAAATCTTTATTGATAAAATCTGGGTCTCACAACCATTATTTCCGGGTTCTCACTGCTTCAGAAATTTACGGTGGCAATTCTTGCATTACTGTACCACACAATGCTGACAATCGAGGTAAAGCACGGTTCATTTGCTGATTCACCAGGTAGCCAATTGAGCGTTAATCGATCATTAGGTTGCTCGTTGGACCGACCTTCACCTCTTCCCTATTGTTACCTCGCCTCCCAAGAACTCTAGTTGATCTTGAGCCATCTAAGAAAGAGATCACGAATATAAACAAGAAGATTAGAGACAAATTTGAATATAAGCGGATATGATAATGAACGGAAAATCAAGCGAGAACAAAAACCTAACCCATAAGTCTACCCATAACTCATGAATTCAAACTAAATAGGTTTTCTACAAGAAAGAACACGGCTCGATACTAACTCTGTAACACCCCCTTCCCAAAATAGAAAGAGAGTTACTCAAAATACAACAAAACTAATAAATTTAATAAAGAAGGCTCAAAGCCACAAAAGAATAGTCTTAATAACTTATAAATACCACAAGTCGACCATAATAAATCTCCAACCTGCTCGATCCACAATCTAAAATACTTATTACAACTTTAAATAAATCAATGTATTGAAACCTAACAAAATGTATCAAAACTATTGGATTAAAGGAAGCTCTCGTCACACTTTGCCTTGGTCCCCCCGATTACTGCCAAGAAAAAAAACGGCGCGATGAGCGAATGCCCGAAGACGGATATAGAATACAATTAATGAACCAAATAACTAACTTTCAATTTAAATGAAATGAGATGAAATGAATCAAACGAAACGAATAAAACTAACACAACGAAATAGTAAAAATTGAATCGAATGGTGGGTGTTATTTCATACCGAAACTCGAGAACAAAATAGAATATACCTTGCCACACGAATAAGTCAAATAATACCACAGTGCAAATCACATAATGCCACATTGGCAAAGTCACACACATTGAATGCGAATCCAATGCATGTAAAATCGAAGTCGTGTTTGGCACAAAACATCACCAATCCGCATAATGAGCGTAAGCGAAACTAGGGTCGACCCATACTTTGGCGCCCCAAAAATTAGGTATCGTCACCCATCTTGGGTCGCCACTTACATGGTACATAAATTCAAATACAACTTACTAATATAAGCGTAGGTATGCAATCGACATAAAGCGTGAGTTTGAATACAAATATTATCTACTAGATATTATACAAACTCAAAAGGAGTCCTCATTACAACTATTATCACACTATTTCACGAATAGTGAGGACTACTAATCTTATCCTCCGGACCATTACTTCGTTCCCGACTCGTCCCAAATATGTTCTCATTTCACGAAGAGAATAAAGAAAAGAAAAGGTGAGCTCAACTAGCCCAAGATAAGAAATATTATGACTAAGATAATGCGAGAATAAATTATCATTAGCCTTCAACGATGTTAAACCGATAAAATACAATGGACAACCAGGTTTAAGCTGCGGTAGGAATAAGCGATCCATTAAAAGAGTCGAGTAGAGAATAAAGTCTACTATCTTTTAGGTTTTAAAAGGTTTTCATCAATTTTTATCGGCTGAGACTCGACTTAATAATAAACCACCACATCTAATCATCCACAGCACCACTTGGTCGAGGATTTTCATCAAATTATCAATGGTCATGACTATACTAGAATCACCCCAGTCATAATCATACCAAAACTATCCATCATTGCATTCATGTGCCACCGAGGACTTTTGTCACATCATTTATATCAAGTCGTGATTATCTTAGAATGATCCTCGGTCATAATCATACTAAGTTCATCTATGCTTGCGTAAGCGAAAGATAACATAATATAACATGAGGATGATGATGATGACATAGTAATTCAATAAAACAAGTTCAAGAATTATTTAATCCATGAATTATTAACGTCCAAATTGTCAACATAATCTTTGTTTAGTAGAGTAAAATTCAATAATGATCGGAAGAATATTTCCATGAAAGATCTTTGGATGAAACGAAATATCGAGGATATTCTACTAATTTCATGGAGTATAGAAGTCAAAGTTTTAACCAATTTGGGTATAATAAAGAATGGAATAACAAAAGAAATCACCATGCATGCGGTGCCCGCGCATAGAGCGGAGTTATTCAATGAGAATAATAATAACGGAACCAGTCGGTGAAATTCACACCGGCGGATGTTCCAACGAATAATAAAGATGGAACCGGATCCGGTGTAAAACACACGAATAGGATATTCCAATGGAATGATAAAGATTTTAACCGGTCCAAATGTAAAACACACATGACGAGGATGTTCCAATGAGAATAATAAAAAATCTAACCAGTCCCCCAGTGTAAAACACACGACGGGATGATGTTCCAAGAATAATAGAAGAATGTCACCAAGTATAGGGTAAATCATTATCTGAGTTATTCCAATGAGAATAATAAGCGATGGAATAACATAAGGATTTCCCAAGTATAGGGTATCTGGCGTATATAGGTTATGTATAGGGTATGCCACTTTTACGAGTTATTCCAATGAAATGATAATGAATGGAATAATGAAGTTCTCTTCGAAGAAAGAATAACACCCTTCACCGTAAAAAAGCGAATATAGAAGTAGTGAAGTAGTGAATACTCTTCTTTTCTTTTTATATAATTTTCTCTCTATAACTTCTCTATAATTTCTCTCTCTAGTTTCAATGAATTAAATAAGAAAATAATGAAGGAATGAGCTTATTTATAGGAAAATGGAATGCGTAGTAACTAATCCATGAGCGGTCCAGATTGATTTACTTTAATCGACGGTCCATATTTAAAGAAAAATCTTTTAAATAAAATATAATATATTCTATTTATATAAAAATATTTTACTTATCTGAACACTACTATCAAAAAACACTATTTATCTGTACGATCGTAATAAAATATAATATATTACATTTATAGAATAACTTTAATAAAGTATTACATTTTATATAAAAGATGTTTACGCTTTTATTACGTTAATAATACGAATAAAACAAAACGTCATTATCGCTTATAATAATTCATATTATTAATCGACAATAATGGAATCAAACCGAGTGACTTTACCACATAAGCGTCGATAATCAATCTAGGTGTCTTTCTTATCTGCAACCACACGTATTCTTCGTACTTTCTACTACCGGTAGTTCAACGATAACCACGGTAAAACTTCCGCCGTTATTTTAATAAAATATTTTTGTCGTTTTCTCGATCCGGCAATAATTACATTATTGAGGTCCACCAATGATTGGTAGTTGTACGAATATTCCTCGCTAAACCGAATATTCCCCAGCCAATCGAATATAATATAACCACTGCATACTTTGCAAAATTTATAAATACTACCCACAACTATAATATTATCTTAAATTCACACCATAATATTAAAAATTATTTCAACAAAATTTAAATCTTTATTGATAAAATCAGGGGTCTCACATACGCGCCCCACAACAAAAACACCAAATGACCAACTCCCATTGAGCACAAAAACGGAGACGCAGTGGATGATCACACCGCCATACGGAAGGTGTAATGCCTACCTCGTGCGAGGAGACGTGCATGGTACCCCCACGGTGGTTATAGCTCGGTATACCCCCTATGGTATTTTAACAAAATATAATGTCACAACACGTGCGACAAAATATCAACCTGAAAGGGGTTCTAACGCATTAATACGTATTAAATCGAGCGAATCATCAACACACGCCCTAAAATAATAACATGTACATCACTATGAATATCAAAATAAAATTTAGACATGATGCCCTAGTCTAAAGAATACAAATATGAATTCTAATACAACGCCAAAATAAATTTATCACAATAAATTGACAAGGAACAATTATGAGAGACAATACTAAATTTCGAAACGAATAACGAAACGAACGAATCAAAACAAAAGAGTTTCGCTGAAAGAGTACGGAATCCGTACCTGGAATCGATAATGCAATACCCAAAGTATATTAAAAACAAACTCGTTTAGACTCTCTCCGTTCAACCTAAATAATTTAATAAAATTTTAATACAATTCAATCATTAATAATATAATACAATTAAATTTATTATTAAAATTTTTATAACTATAATAAAAAAATTAATTAATTTAAATTAATATATATAACTTTCATTTAATTTACTAATTTTATTTATTAGTTTCATGGGCAAAATTTATTAACATATAATATATATAATTTGAATTAACTAAATATAACTTAAATTAACTAAATATAATTTATATATAACTATAAAATTTCGCCTGCAGCACTACTGCTGCAAGCTTGCGTCGATATATATATATATATATATAAAGTGACCTAATGTTAAGGTCTGCCAACCAACTTGTAGGCTCAATCTATATATCTAATAATATAGTACTGCAACAATCTTTTTTTTTTCTTACACACAAGCTTTTACAATTAATCTGAATTCATACCTTGTTAATCGAGTCACTTTCTTCTTCCTTCTGTATTGTGGCTGCGCCGCTTCTTCTTCTTTTTTTTTTTCGCGTAAGACTTATTATGGGTAAATTTAGGTTTTGCTTAATTATTCACTTAAAAACAGATTTTATTAATTAATATATATTTATTAACTCCCCAAATTTTAATAGGATTTTAAAATTATAAAATTATAAATTAGATCCACTTAGTTTTAAAGCCCAATTTTACCAATTTAATTTACCCAACACTTATTAATATTTATTAGCCCACAAAAATTAAATGACTATTTTGACCCAAAATAAATGACATCCAATAAATATGTTTAAAAAAAAAAGATAATTATTATTATTTAATATTATTATTTTTTTCGGGTATTACATTTCTATCCTTGTGAACCTATTATGTATAATGTATTTGTGGTCATCACAACGTATAATTTTGACTACCAAATAATTTAATTTGGAAATAATTTTATTTCATATCCAAAACATATCGTATTATTATTATTGGGATTATCCCAAATGTTAGAGTACCCTTCACCGGTGAAAAGCTTAATGACTAAAGTATCCTTCTGTTTTATTTTGTGTATGTTATGTGAACCGGTGAACTGGTAAAGGTGGGAGGAAAAACGACAATTATAAAAGTTTTTTTTTATTATTATATAATCTCTCTCTCTCTGTGGATTGTATAACATTCAAAAGTTTGATTAGGCAAATGAAAACACATAGTAATAGCCTGTCCTTCCTTCCTTCCAAGTGTGAAGAGTTAATACAACAAGTAACGACGCATAGCCTAGGTATAAAATAATAAGAATACGATAATCTTGTCTTGAATAAAACAAAAGTCAAAAAGAGAATGGCAGATATTGTTATTTCAGTTGAAAGCATGGTCCAATTTAATTCCGTCACCTCCCCCGGTCTGTTCTCACATCTCTCTAAAACTGAAGCCTTACAGTTGCACAGAGATTTATACAATCTTTACATACATACGTTCGTACGTAAGGTGAGGAGAGAGAGAGAGAGAGAGAATTAGAAAGAAAGCGAATGGAATTACAGAGGGGATTCCCTCTACTGTTCCAACAATTCAAAGCTTTGTTCGTTAAAAACTTTATTCTTTCATGGCGAAACAAGCGAGCCACATTCCTTCAACTATTCTCTTCTCTCTTCTTCATATTCCTAATCTTCTGCATCCAAAAAGCTATCGAAGCTCGTTTCGGATCTTCTACATCATTTGAGAATGTATTTGATCCCCAAACAGTTTTCTCCCATCCAATTCCTCCGTGCGAGGATAAGTATTACATCAAGCTCCCGTGTTATGACTTCGCTTGGAGCGGCACTGATTCCCCAAAAATTGCCAACATCGTCAGCCGAATCATGGAAAATAACCCTGGAAGACCTATTCCTTCCACCAAGGTATAATATCATTGATTTATTGTTTCCTACTCTTTTCTGATTGAATTGCATTTGTTGTAAGTAGTAGAATTTGATATGTCTACTTGTAATGAAGTTATCTTGAGTTAGAATTCGTATGTACTGTTTTAAATTAGGATCACCGCTAATAAAAGACTTTTGTTACCTCCGGAACTTGGTAAATGCAAGGAAAGGGAAAGAGAATGAAAAGGAAAAGATAATAAAAAGTGAAAAAGAACAATTAATTTAACCTAGGGCCAGTTGGAAATGAGATTTGAAAACATTAAATATTGGAGCATTTTGAGGCTCAATTAAATGAGGGACCCACATTCCGAAAATGTCGGGTCTTTGCACCAATGTGTTCTCCTCCTTCATGAGGAGTATAACTTGGTATATTTATGTGTTCAAATTTATTAAGAATTGAATGAGAAAATTAACTCCAAAGTCACCTACTTGAAGTTGTAAATTGCAAAAGTCCCACATAGGACATTAGAGGGAAAAATGAAGAACATATATATGGGATGTTTGCTCAATGGGAAGGGCCCCAAGGGGCACCCCACTTTTGTGGAAGAGAGAGGGCCTAGCCAAGGCATGGTTGAAACCCACATCGCGCCGCCGTCCGGGATCGTGGACGGGTCATGATATATATGTAGTTTTGATGCCAACGGTAATAAACCGCGCCAACGGTAATAAACCGCGGAATTGTTCCTATAAATAATCGATGTGGGAGCGCCTAAAAAGAATAAGAAATTTCCTTCCCGTTCTCTATCAAATTTTCCCCTTCTTTGAAAAAATAACTCTGTGCAGTCAGTTTTTCTGATTGCATGCATCGTTATAGTTCATACAGTTCAGTACATAACATAATGTTGTGTTCGTAGAGTTCTTAATTTTGAAGTGCTTCTAATTAAGAACTGGAAATCCGTTTTATCTTGGGAAACAATTATTCATTTAATCCTTTAGCACCAGTGAGGGAATAAATTTGCTTTAACGAGACTTTGTGAATTCAAAGGACTCGGATTTATTTGCATTTTATAATTCTGTTTTAGTATATATTTATATATATATATATATATTAAATAATACTATATATTACGGAATACAGGGCCTTGGTCGGTTGATCCAATGGCCCCTTGTGTTCCAAGACGTGGGAGTTCAAATCTTTGCAGTGGCAAAGTAGTGTGCGAGTTTAATTTCCGTGTAACTGATTTTTTTTTAATTAAAAAAAACTTCCATTGAACATTAGTCCGATTATTTTATATATAATCTTAAAAATTTGTTCTTGTTTCTCTTGAAAAGTATATTTATTCTTCTTTCCCATTTATAATAGTAGGTAAAAAATCTTCAACTCTGCTTCTAAATACATCACATTCTCAAAGTTTAGTTAGCTGCTGTCGAACATATTTAACTATTCACTGAATTTTTATACTGCAAAGGAGGCGTATGTCCTAAAGTAGTCCAATTAGTTATTATCAAATAATTTCTGCCAAAGCTATTTAATTATCCATTGAATTTTTCAAGAGCAAAGTCTGGGGTTTGTCCTAAAGTAGTCAAATAACTTAGCAATATCTGAATAATGTTTTGTGTAGTTTTTTCTTTCTTTCTTAGAGTTGTTATATTTCTATAATTTGTAGTGTTATTATTTGTAGTTGGATTGATATTTCTGCAAGTTGTAGAGATGATGGAAATTTTATGATATGGTTGTCATGCTCTGATTCATAAAGTTGTTCTTCCTGAAGTAGAACTATTATAGGCCCACTTAGCATTTTCATTAGATTAATCATTATACAAACTCAAAATCAAGTTAGGAGCAAAAAAAAAAAATGATTTACTGGGTTTTTACCCTCATAAAAAGTTACTGTTAAGTGAGAAAGGCGAAGAAGATGTCACTATTAATGTTGGTGTTTTACTGTTTTTCCTTGAGAATGAGCTGGTATTGGAGATTTAACAAAATTTTATATAAATAGTGTATGTGTTTGTGTGTATACTATATATAAGCAAACAAATAAAAAAAAACAAAAAAACTTTGTACTATTTTAATTCAACATCCAAGATGAAGCTAACAATTCTTACCATGAGTTTCCCCTCCTGTAAAATCATCTGGTCCGGAAAACTACTTGTTACTTTCTTTATTCTATTGTACTGGACATATCCTTACAATGGTATACTTTTCTTAAACACTAAAGGGAAGATATATTACTACGAGAGAATGGCTAATATGATTGAGATCACTGGATAATCTATCCTTCCTTGATTTGTGCAGGTAAAACCATTTAGAACAAGCAGTGAAGTGGATGAGTGGCTTTTCAGTGATCCTATGCATTGTGCGGGAGCACTGCATTTTAATGAGACAAGTGATACTGTAATAAGTTATGGCATACAGACTAATTCAACATCAGTTAGCAAGAGAGGGAATTATGAAGATCCCACACTGAAATTCCAGATTCCACTTCAACTTGCTGCAGAGCGTGAAATAGCAAGATCTTTGATAGGAGGTGATAGATATTAAACACATTTCATTTTGGTCCTTATATTTTCTTCATTTACATTATGAGTGTTTTGACCTTCATTTCACCTAATGACTAAATAATCTAAATCTCTCATTTTTTCTCTTTGTTCATATATATCCAGATCCAAACTTCAGCTGGATCGTCAGTCTTAAGGAATTTGCGCACCCTGCAATTGATAATTTCTCTGCTGTGGGTTCAATTGGACCAACTTTTTTCCTCGCAATTGCTATGTTTGGTTTTGTGTTTCAAATTAGTTCTTTGATCACCGAGAAAGAACTCAAACTTCGGCAGGTAATGGCATGTCACTGTTATGATCTCAAGAAGAAACCATGTGAAACTATTCTTATGCTCTTCATCTCACATTTTCTTAACAGGCAATGACTATGATGGGTCTTTATGATACTGCATATTGGTTGTCATGGCTTTCATGGGAGGGAATTATTGCAATTTTTTCATCCCTTTTCACAGTTCTCTTTGGAATGATGTTTCAGTTCGATTTTTTTTTGAACAACAACTTTGTGGTTCTGTTCCTTTTATTCTTTCTTTTCCAATTAAATATGGTAAGTTCCTTTGTTCCAAAATCAAACTTCTTATTTTTAATTGGGCATAGCATTCTTTTTGGTGAAACTCTATCTTTAAGATATCAGGTATAAATGATTTTCTTATAATCCAATGCCAGATCGGTTTTGCATTCATGCTATCAGCCTTCATTAGCAAGTCATCTTCGTCCACAACTGTGGGTTTCTCTGTATTTATCATCGGTTTCCTTACTCAGGCAAGTTCCTCTCTTCACAATTTTGAACAGGAATTACTGGCCCAGACATCTGACAGATCTTTTTATTGTGCAGCTTGTCACAGCATTTGGATTTCCTTACAGCGATAACTTCTCGAGTAGCTATCGGATCATTTGGTCATTATTCCCACCTAATCTTCTTGCTGAAGGTCTGCAATTGCTTGCTGATGCAACTTCTACTCCTGAAGATCCTGGAATCAGCTGGAGCGGAAGAACAAAGTGTGCCTCAAATGATACAGAGTGTGTGATCGCAATTGTATGTTTAAACTATTTATATATTTTTTTTCAGTTTTGGTCCCCATTTCCTTCATTAATCATTGTTTCCTTTTCTATTTTCCCCCCTCTCTTGCTCCAAATTTATTCTTTAAAGCTTATATATTCACTTTTATCTCGTATAAAGCTTGACCCTTTTCATTGCTGTTGACTCACATTCTACTTCTTCAATTTTTGTCTTTGACAGAATGATATCTATATTTGGCTTGTATCGACGTTTGTTCTGTGGTTTGTTCTGGCTATCTATTTCGACAATATAATCCCGAAAGCCGGTGTTAGAAAATCAGTGTTTTACTTTTTGAACCCTGGCTACTGGACAGGGAAAGGTGGAAACAAGGTGGAAGGTAACAGAATTCAAATACAATTTCTGTCATTCTTTTCTTGTTCTTCTGCTGTTGTTGATGCTTAGCCTCTTACCTAATTTTTTTAGAGGGCAGCATATGTAGTTGCACAAGTTCTGTTCCACCACTAGATCATATGTCTCCAGATGATGAAGATGTCCTTAAGGAGGAAAACATCGTGAAACAGCAAGCTATGGATGGTGTGATTGATCCAACTGTCGCAGTTCAGATACGTGGCCTTGTAAAGATATATCCTGGAACGACCAAAATTGGTTGCTGTAAATGCAAGAGGTCTTCACCTTACCAAGCTCTTAAGGTTGACATATTACCTTTCGTACCATTTTGTTTAGTTGCTGTCGGATAAAAGGATTTCATGATGAAATAAATATTGTACTGCAGCATTCAAATTTTTCATCTTACTTTAGTGTCGAGACCCCACTGTCAGATAGTTACCTAGTTCACATCCCAGAACCTCATCCTCCTCCCCCTCCCCCTCCCCTCCCCCTCCCCCCCGGGTCAAAGTATTTCTAGTGTCGTTACTCAGATTATTGGATTATACTCCCAAAAACAAATAAGAGTATAGACAATCAAGCTTCAGTGTTTGTGTTGGGGAAAAGAGATATCCACTGGGTGAAAAAAGCATGTGCAGCTTTTACACCTGAAATAGAGGTGTGATGGTTTGATATTCTGTGTTCATAGTTTCCTTAGTGGAAGTTCAATCCCTCATACTCAATTGTGCTTGCGTCCTCATAGTCTAACAGTATCGGTGTGTTGACATAGAGGCAATGAAGAATTCCCATCAATATCTGTGTTCTTTTCAGATCTTCTGACTATCATTTTCATCTAAATCCAGTCCTTGTTATTCGTCAGTATCACTTTAAGAAACAAAGTGACGTATATAACCATATAAGATGGACTTTACCTTCAGGGTTTGTGGGTGAACTTTGCAAAGGATCAGCTATTTTGTCTTCTGGGACCTAATGGAGCTGGGAAAACTACCGCAATCAATTGTTTAACTGGAATTGCGCCGGTTACTAGTGGAGATGGTATTACTATGTTCAGATTTTCATGTTTATCAATTGCAACTTATCTAGAAAAAGTTAGAATTAATGTATTTGTTTTTTTTAACAGCATTGATATATGGCAATTCCATTCGAAGCTCCGTTGGCATGTCAAATATTCAAAGAATGATAGGGGTTTGTCCCCAGGTGACTCTTTGACTTTCTGGTTTTTCCCGTCAATTTAAAATACTGTTTGAAGACTTATTTGAGCCCCATATTTCATAGTTCGATATTCTTTGGGATGCACTGTCTGGTCAAGAACATCTCTACCTCTTCGCAAGTATCAAGGGTCTGCCCCCTACTTCACTTGAAATGGTCTGCACTATACTAACCTGAAACTTGTTTTTACCTCTCTTTTTTTACCTATGTCAATTACATTTAATGATGTTAAAATCTGGATGAGCTGACTCAATCCATTGTCTGATGGTTTATATATTCTAAGATGGATTATTTTACTATTACATAGGTTGCACAGAAATCATTAGCAGAGGTGAGACTTGTTGAGGCAGCTAGAATGAGAGCTGGCAGCTATAGTGGAGGAATGAAACGCCGTCTTAGTGTAGCAATTGCTCTCATTGGTGAACCAAAGCTAGTCATCTTGGATGAACCAGTAGGCAGATTAGCAAAATCCTAGTTCTTCATTTATGTTAAATTATTTCGTCCGGTCATAAAACTTTCATCTTGCAGACGACCGGTATGGATCCAATAACTCGACGACATGTTTGGGACATTATTGAGAATGCAAAGAAAGGGCGAGCAATTGTCCTAACAACACATTCAATGGAGGAAGCTGATATTTTAAGCGACCGCATAGGAATTATGGCAAAGGGTAGGCTTAGATGTATTGGAACCTCAATCAGGTTAAAGTCACAGTTTGGAACTGGTTTTATTGCCAATGTAAGCTTCTCCGAGAGCAACAAAGGAACTCCTATAGAAGGGGATGCAAAATTTCATGAGGCCGTGAAACAGTTCTTTAAATATGTAAGTTGAATGTCAAAGTTGATTGAAATAATAATACAAAAAAAATACTTGCTTTTGACTTGCGGATTACATTGACAGCATTTGGATGTGTTACCAAAAGAGGAGAACAAGTCCTTTCTGACGTTTGTTATTCACCATGACAAGGAGAAGCTATTGACGGTAAAACACATCTCACTCTATAAAATGTCAACATTGTTTTTGGATGTTTCTTAAGTCCATTGACTAGAATAATTAGTTGCTTCAGTTTAACTATGTTGGTTTGAAATACTTCTGGCATTTTCTTTCAAGGTAGTAGTCATTCTTTGGAGCTGAGGGTGTATAAAATTATGGATATATCTATGTACACACCTAAATTGTACATCTAAAGAAATACTCAAGTGAAAAATAATAGTAGATGAGGAGAGAGAAAGTGTGGTGGAGAGAAGATAGAAATATTTTACACTTTGGTGCATGTACAAATTACAATTTGGGTGTGTACATAGATATGTCCATTAATTATTGTGGGGTTCAATTAGCACAAGTCTAATAAAATTAATGTGAATACTTTGAAAATAACAAATTTTTTAATTAGTAGTACTTTTAGATATTCCCAATTATATTGACTAAAATTAAATGAATTTAAATTTTAAAATCTCACAAATTGATTTGAACAAGTCAAATGGAGACTTATTTTGAAATTGATGGATTAACACTTGCAGAGTTTACTTCGGAGGTAAGGCTATAATCCCCTGATTTGCACTAAAATGAATCGTTTAAATATATTTTAAATATGTACACACAGCTGAAATTCTTTCTAATGTACTTGGTGCTTTTTCTTTTCTTTATCTGGCAATTACCCCTGTTAGAATTTCTTTGCGGAGCTCCAAGATAGAGCAAGTGAATTCGGTATTGCAGACATCCAACTCGGTCTTGCAACACTTGAAGAAGTTTTCTTGAACATTGCAAAGCAGGCAGAGCTAGAAAGCGCTGCAGCTGAGGGGAGGTTCGCTACTCTATCCTTGACTTCAGGAGCTTCAGTACAAGTAAGTGCGCTGGTTGATTGATCTGTATTAAATTTGTTTTGTCTAGCTACATTGCAACTACTGTCTATAAACTGACCATTACTATGACTATTTTTCTTTTTTAATTTCTTATTATGATGTTTATCCAGATACCTACAGGAGCAAGATTTATAGGGATACCAGGAACAGAGTCGACAGAAAATCCTAGAGGTGTTATGGTAGAAGTATACTGGGAGCAAGATGATTCTGGAACCCTTTGTATCTCTGGACACTCTGCAGAAGCTCCGATACCGCATCATGTTCAACCGGTGATTTCTTCAACAACCACTTCCAACAGAATATTCTTAGGTCGTGAAGAACCGATTTATGGAAGTGTGATTGATCCTACGGAAATCGGTAGGGCAAATTCTTAATGTTACGATACTAGTAGAAACTACAGCGGTTCGTAGATATTCTGGATATTGTAGATTATGGTACAGGGTAGCGTAGTACAAGAGGACTGGGAGGGAAGAATTATACACGAAGCTATATCATTTACTGTATAAGTCTTATTCTTTTATCGTGAACATTACGACTATATTGTTTGACCCGACTTCTGGTTGGACTGCTATGAAATTGTTTGCCTAACTAATGTATATGAAATTGTTTCCGATAGACTAATAGCTGCAAATTACACGTTTACAACTATCTTAACAAGGGGAGTAGACAGCAGTCGGTACATTTAAGAATTCTAGTTATGCTTAAATTTTGTGTGTTTTAAAGTGCACAGTTGTTGATTAGCACTAACTAGATACATAATCAGGTGTACATTTACTAGTAAATGATATCTACATCAGATCACAATATTAACTATGAACTCTATCCATTTGGCAATGAATGAATGAAACAACTATTAGGTCACCATCCTTTTTTGAGTCCCAACAGTAAGCATGATCTTGTTCAGTGGAACAAATATTTAGATCCCAACAAGGTCTCAGTGAGAAACTTCAGCTAAGGGCATTTGAAAATTCAGCACAACAGTTTCCCCATCACCTGCATGCAAAGAAGATATAGGACCCAAGCTCTATTTAACACACAGATACTGCGCCTACTTACCACACAAGATTATAAGCTCATAGTCAAAGATGAAATATATTCCTAATTTAGTGTACACTTCTTAGTAAAGGAAAATGTTTACTTCACATTAGCGCCTCTCCTACTTGCACTCTGCTGTTATTTGACCAAAAAATCTTTTTCGTAATTACCATAATGCAGTTTATGGTGGTTTCTCAAGTTCCTTGGTTCATTTAGTTGAGACACTATCCACAATCATAGCAGAGTCATTCTGGTTGCCAATCTACTCTGATGGCAGGCTAGAGGAAAAAAAAAGTCAAGCAAACGGATAATGTGAGGCATCAGCAGTGCATGTAGTAAACCCCCAATAAAACTGATTTTAGAATAAGCTAAACCACACTCAGCACTTGGATTGAACCAGGAGTTTGAAAACTGTGTGCTCCAAAATATTATAAACATGGTGATTTTGAAAGTTAATGGTAGAATAAAAATTTGTTGTTGACAGGCTACTCCAGCTACATTCTGTTTTGTAGTTTAAAATTGAGTAGTAAACACAAGAGAAGTGTGCCTTACAAGTGGAGACTTCATCCAGTATCTGGTACAAATAACTAACCACAGCATCTGCATGCATATTCTGACTTAGAGTTCAGCATATTTACTATTTAGTACTCTATGTCAGAGTCAAATTCATAACTAGTCCAACTTGAATGCATTGCCAACCCACAAACAGTGTTGTAGACATCTTCACGTCTAGGGTGAGATGTGTCATCAACTAAAAATTTGTGTACCATGTTCTCCAGTTCTATCCAACTATATGCAGCTGTTTTCTGCAATTTCTTACCTCTCATCAAGCTTCGCACCCTCAAAGCTTCTTGCCATCTACCTGCAGTGGCATAAATGTTAGAAAGAAGAACATAGTTTCCGGAGTTTTCAGGCTCTAGCTCTACTAGCTTATCGACGGAGATTTCTGCAAGTTCCACATTCAAGTGAATCCTACATGCACTCAGTAAAGTTCCCCATATCACAGCATTGGGCTGCACTTCCATCTTACATATAAATTCATAGGCCTGTTTAAGTTTCCCAAATCTGCAAAAAAGGTCTACGATACAAGCATAGTGCTCTATCTTGGGCGAAATTCCATGCCCTAATCTCATGGTTTCAAAGAACTTGAGGCCCACTTCAAGAAGTCCTGCATGTGTACAAGCTGTTAGTAACCCTACAAATGTAATTTCATCAGGTTTAACCTTGATTTCTTTCATTTTCTCGTAATGAGCAATGGCATCCTTTGCAAAACCATTTATGGCAAGCCCCATAATCATCGAATTCCAAGTAACAACATCTTTCTGAGGCATCTTTCGAAATACCTGACGAGCTCTTTCTATGTTTCCACATTTAGAATACATGCCCAAAAGT
The DNA here is from genome assembly GCA_020205615.1 of Panax quinquefolius. NCBI lineage: Eukaryota > Viridiplantae > Streptophyta > Magnoliopsida > Apiales > Araliaceae > Panax > Panax quinquefolius. The sequence goes on along the minus strand of CM035172.1, from coordinate 11,178,697 downwards.
GCTGATGCCACATAAAGATTTGAATCCAAACCATGACTCTCCACATAGCTGCCAATGCTCTCACCAGCTTCCACCGAGCTCAGTTGAGCATAGGCTGATAAAACACTGACAATGGAGACATCATTTGGTTTAATTTGTTCAGTTTTCATTAGTTCAAAAAGCTCCAGTGCCTCGCTGGATCTCCCATTTTGAGCATAACCAGCAATCATTGCACTCCACGCAACAACATCTCTTTCAACCATCTGATCAAACTCTCGACGTGCCTCATCAACAGCTCCACATTTTACATACATCTCCAACAATGCAGTTGAAACTACGATATTGGTGCACAACTTGTTATCATCAATGAAAATCTTGACTCTCGATCCCATTTCCAAATTTCCAAGTTTAGCGCATATAGATAGGACAGTCGCCACAGTATATTCATTAGCACGACACTCTTCAATTTGCATTCTTTCAAAAATTCTAAAACCCTCTAAATAATCCCCATTATGCGTGTAGCACGAAAGCATAGAATTCCACGAAACAACGGTTTTTTCAGTCATCTCATCAAAAAGTTTTCTTGCTGTTATAACATCACCAGACTTTGAATACCCAGAAATCAAACAATTATAACATATGGGATCCTTCACAATAATCCCGTCAAACACTTGCTTAGCAGAATCTATATCGCCAATTTTAGCATAGAAATCAATCAAAGCTGTATGAACATAAACAGTTGAATCTAACCCAGAACTCGCGACTAAAGAATGAATCTGTTTTCCTAATTCTATAGCTGGCAACGAAGAACACGACTTGAGAACAGGCGGAATAGTGTAATAATCTATCTGGATATCCTTACGACGCATTGAAACAAAATTTTCAATGGTCTCTTCGCTAAAAGAAAGTCTGGAATATGCGGATATAATGGAATTATATAGAATTTGATCCGGATGAGGAATTTGATCGAACACCTTGCGAGCATAGTGAATGAAAGACGGGCGATTTAAGAGCTTTTTGGTGAATAATGGGATGAGATTGAAGCCGTTGGTGAGGATGATTGCGTGAACCTGTTTGAATTGGTTTAAGTGCAGAGTAGAGTGGAGTTGGCATATGACATTACGCTCCATACGTACAAAGAGACTGTGGTGACCAGAAAGTAAGAAATTGTTTGACTTTATAACTGTTAATCCTTCATTCAGTTCTAACAGAGGAGGATTAAAAGTTTGAATTCGAATGTAGGTCTCTTTTTCAAACCTTCGCATGGAGCAGGGCCACCCGTTCAAATATTGGGAATTTCGAACCTTTGCTTTGATTATTATTATTTTTTTATACTTACTAGTATATTCAGGGACCCTATTTTTTTTTAAATAAATACTTTCGTTGCATTATTAAAATTTAAATGTAAAACATTTTTATGAACTTTTAATTATAATAAACCTTCAAATTTTGGCTCAGTAATATTGGGAGTGTATTTTCTCGGATTATTTGGATTTGAAAATAAGCCCATATATTTTTCCCGCCCACACCACCAGTAGCAGGGCACCAGACTACCAGAGCCCTAACTTAACTGGTGAATTCGCCAATTAATACATATGTTTTATACAGTATGTTTAATTCACCTTATAAAACTTGTCTATTTCTCTCACTCCTATTACCAATTTCTCTGTTCCCACACCATTCTTCTTCTTCATTCGTTTCTCTGAATTCTCATCTTCTTCTGTTCATGGAGGATGCTATGAATGATCAATCGTCTGTCCCTGGTAATACATATGCTATGCTCTAACTTACCTTCACTTTTTTTCCTCTCTCCATATATATATATTTGTAATTAAATCGAGTTTTGCAGGTAATTCAGGGAGATAATCTTCAAAACTTCTTCGATATCCACTTCGATCTGCAACCAAGTCAAAGGATGAGAAGACACCCGTGGGTGATTCAACCAATTCTTCTGCTTCTAAGAGGTTTTATACCATTCATCTCTTGTTTACCTTTATTGATTGATGCATTTCTTTCTCTCTCTCTATATATATGCATATGTATATATATCTATTAATTTTCAATATTCCTTTAGGACTGTTCCAACATTAGAGATATATTTCTAAAACAAAATTTGAAGGATAAATTTATGTTATTGTTATCAAATGTACCTTTGGTATTAATTAAAATTTAAATATTAATGGTGTTGTAGTCCTAGGTATGATATTAGAAAAATAATCTAAAATTAGAAATATCATGCACTTTATGGTCAAACCAATTTATAAGTCATTTGCCATTGTTTGAGAGCTACTTATTTTTTAGCTTATAAGTTGGTTTTTAAGTGAAAAAAAATAAGTTACTATTTGTGACTTATTTTAAAAAGACTTATAAGTTATTTTAAAATAAGTTAGTTTAACCAAATGTAATATCTATTTTGCTTTTTTTTTATTAATGTCCTTTTTTAGTAATTTTTACAACATTTTAACTTATAAATCATTATATTGTCGCGGTTTAAAAATTCAGATGATGTGAGACTGGAATAGAAACTATAATATTATGCATCGTTTGTTTTCCTGATGATAATGCAGATTATATTCCATTTGATTTAATTTGTTCTAGCGTACTACATAGAAATTGCAAATTTACTCCAAACTCTGTACTACTGGCTAAAATCCTCTTTTCAGCCGCTAATATTCTGGTTTTCATAGCCTTTTTCCAATCTTTGACCGATCATGTTCTCTAATTCACTTTAAATGTCAGTAATTGTTTTTCTGTAAATCAGCCGCTAATATTCTGGTTTTCATAGCCTTTTTCCAATCTTTGACTGATCATGTTCTCTAATTCACTTTAAATGTCAGTAATTGTTTTTCTGTAAATCAGCCGCTAATATTCTGGTTTTCATAGCCTTTTTCCAATCTTTGACTGATCATGTTCTCTAATTCACTTTAAATGTCTGTAATTGTTTTTCTGTAAATTAGGGAACTAGAAGTAACTTTTTAGCAAGAGTAATCACATTATCAAGCAAGTTTAAGAATATTAACCAAGGATGGGTGCAGGGTTGGGAATGAAAAGTCAAATTTATATTTTGGGTTCTCATTCCTTGGTCTGGTCCTGCAAGAATACATGGTTGATATAATATGAGCTTGTTGCGACTTGATATTGTGCATTTCATATAAATCTTTTTGCAAACCATATTACTGAAGCTCGATCGATGTTTTTTCTGTTCATAGTATTAATATTCGTACAATTGAAGAATATAGACAAAGGATCTCTTTAAGTTGGGTTGTTGCATTTATCTAATTTTGGTTTGCTAACTGTATTTAACTGATATGTTTGTTGCATGTACATATTTAGGGGAAGAACTCCATCAAGTGTGAGTAAAAGCATGGGTGTTCTTGATCTATTTAACAAAGGGAAATCTGCCAAGACTGCCAGAAGGCTATCTATTCCGACAAAGGCAACCTCGAGTCCTGCTCCAAAACCAGTTGGCAATATCACTCCAATTACTGAGACTAGAGCAAAGAGGTCTGTTAGCAGTCGAGTAAAAAGTGACACACCAGTTTCTGATGTTTCCAAATCATTAAGCCGAAAGAAGTTCATCATACTCTGCTCAGCTTCGTATTGGCTTTCTCAGATTAAGCTTTCTGAAGCTTCTGCTAAGCATTCAATCTCCCTTGGTTTTTTTAAACTTGCTTTGGAAGCTGGATGTGAGGTATGCTAGATCTTATATTTTCCATTATGATTCAATCAATTTAACATGGAGGGGAGTTGAACCTTGCTTAAACTTTTTTGGATTAACATTTTACATTCCTATGAGCTTGTTAACTTTTTGTATGTATATTCATGTGATCATATTTGTATGAGTTACATTAACTTTTTAGACCATAGGGGTGTGGGAAATGTACTTTGAACTTTATTCAAAAAGTAATGTACTCACATGCGATGCTTGTTTCAGCTTGATGGGCTATAGCTCTTCTGTCTGTTTTCTGCTTAGGGCGTGGTTTGCTAAATTAAGGGATATATGGCTACTGGTTAGAATACTTGGCATTTTTTTAATACTGTTTCGCTACTTATTGATTCTGACACCCCACCCTTAGCTACAAGGCAGAAGAGTGGAGGCCTTATTTCATATATGAAGTTTCCTGCATATGGCTCTTTTTATTATTGTTATTTATTAATATACACACATAAATATAATTAAATTTGTATCAAGTATTGATGGTGTTGGCACTTCTCTAAATGTCATTACATTATTTTGTGGATAGTCCTTTTTGTGCTGGTATTTGAAATGGAACTTATACATCCACAGTTCCACACACTACACTTGATATCTACATGAATTTTCTTGCATCTTTAGTTGTTCAAATAGTTAATGTTGACAATATATTTGTTTTCTTGATTGTAATTTGCCTTGAGTAGCCTCTTCAGCCAATGAGAGAAGAGCTGAAATCCTATGCACGTAGGCACAACCTTGTTGAACTTGGAGAACTTGCAAAAGAATTATTTGAAAGCTATAACATAGTAGAATGCTTCGAGCAGATGCAGGTGTCCGAAACCTTTTCCCATGTTCCTGAAGAGGGAACTCAATCTTCTGATGACGATGTACATAGTTCTTATTCTGCTTTTGGGACTCAGAAACTAAAACCAAAGTCCTTGAACACCAGTTCCCCAATCAAAGGATCAGTGAAGGAGGTTGTTAAGAAAAGTGACCCTGCACCTAAAATCTGGGCTTCGGTTAGTAAGAATTCTGCAAATTCAAAATCTGCTTCAGCAGCTGCGGGTCATGAAGCACAGAAGAAATCCCAGAAGCCAAGCAAGGAACACTCCAATATGCAGAAGCATAAGGTTAAGAAGCCGGAGAAGAAATCTGCTCGTGGAGAAGGTAAGTTTGCTTGTTCAATTTCCTTTTTCTTCCCTTGTTCAATTTCCTTTTTCTTCCCTTGTTCATGCTTTTATTACAAGGTGTAAATCAATCTATCTATCTTTACAGTCCCAACCAGCTCTTTGGCTGCAGAGGAAACAACTGAAGAAAACAAAGAGAACATGGTAATGGATACTATATACCAATTCACGACATCCATTTGTCATTTCTAAATTTTTCTTTATATTTGGTTCTTTAAAGCAGCTTCTGGCTTTTATTGTGTTTGCATTATAAGGTTGGATCAATAGATAATAAAAGGATGAGGGTTGTTTAAAGTTGGTAATTTGTAGGATACTACTCCTCAGTAGATGCCTCTTCTACTTGATTGTTAGCACTTTCTTGACAATTTCATTTTGTTTTGTAGGACGCTCCCCAGATGAAAGAGATCAGTTCGACAGAAGGTTAGAAATACACCAACGGCAACAATTTGCCGAAATGGAGTATAATTTTGTTGAGTTGTTTGGCTGTCTTAACTGTTTTTTTGTGGTATGGATTGAAAAGGCAAAAAACAGAAGTGTTTCAATTTGGTGTCGAAGTGCAAACGTTACATTTTCCTTTCATTTCTTATGGGATATTACTTGTTTACTAAAGTCGAGATTTCATATGTAGTAGTAGTATTTTATTTATACATGGTACTTATGATAAATTATCAAACTTACTTCTACCTGGCCTGCAATAGCAATTGATGATGCTAAAGGATTGAATCGTGATCATTAAATGTTTGAAAACTGAAACCGTCTTTTGAGCAGTATAGCAGAACCTGTTGCCCAAAACGAACGGGCCCTGTTGCCCAAGTAAATTGTTTGCATCATGAATTTTTTCTAGTTTAAAATATACACTACGTAAAAAGAACTCTTTACAAAAGGTGTCTTTTGCTTCACTTCAAGCATACCCTTCTTTTGTATGGTCAGGGGAAAATCTTCAACTCCACCATTGGGTTTATTCATGTACATGGAAATATGCAGTTTTAAACATATTATACACACACACCACTTAAAACAAAGTACTTTTTATGATTTCTCTCACAGTTGTAAAAAACTCCCTCATTATGATTTCTGTAAAATGCTGAAGAGTTTACTCTGATTCCTTCCTACTTAATCAAGGTAATCTTTATACCTGAATAGATGTGAGGATAGCTGCAACATCATATATTGGACTCCACTGATTTTGTAGGATATCCAGACATATACTTCCATCTGCATAAACTGTCGAATTCAAAGAGTAGAACTGGAGGTCAGTAAAAGATTTTAATGCGACTCCCATACTCAGTAGAAATGATAGTGAAGATTTAAGATTTCAACTCCAACTTACTATTTGGATGGAACATCCGAGAAACAAATCGCACTGTTGGTGGCTTGTTTGGATAGTCCTCCGAGAATTGAAGTGCCAACTTAAACGTACCTGATGTGCTCAAACAATGTTTTTGCATATTCAAACTTGAAAATCACTATGCTACTAAGTAAATAGTTTAAAAACAAAACATTGACGGAATAAACAAAGAAATAAAGAAGCAATATAATACAAAAGCTAATGTTTGAAATTTATAACTTCGTGCAGAGTACTAGACAGGTGAAGACCGAATAGATTACAAAGCAGGTTAAGACCTCAACTAAGCATAAAAAGGATCTGCTGCATTAGAAACATAGAATGTAGCTTCCAACATATTCATGAAAGTAAAAATAACTAATCCACAAAGCAGTCAGACTAAAGCTTTCAATTAAATCTGATTCACTTACATTCCACAAATAAAAATAAAACATCACAGATTGAACAGACAAAATTTGCCTCACGTGAAGTACTTTACCAAATTTCATGAGTTATTTCATATAAATAACTAATAAAATACATTTTGTTGCATACAGGATGATATTTACACAATGATCAGGCAACTTGGCAACCAACAAACTACGTCATAGAACTGCAATGCAGAAAGTACCATATATATTGAAAAATATATACAACTTAGAACTTCAACAATGAAAGGAAAAAATAATCAATAACAGGGTTATGTAAAGTGGAAATTACAAAATATGAACATGGTTTAGACTCTGGTCACTTAAAATGTAAGAAAATATAAACAAAAATTGTTTTTTAAAAAAAGAAGAAATTATTATGACAAATAAACAAATGAATTTAATTGGACTAACACATGAACCAATGAATTATTTTCCTTTTAATAACACAGTAAATTAATAGGTGTTGGTTTGGTAGGTTTGAACTGAATTTAAATAAAGAAATATCACAAGTAACCAAAGGTGAATAATGACATCATGATAAGACTCATTTCACGTACTTCATGAAAGGCACTATATAATAATTAAATTAAAGTTAACCAAAAGAAGAAAAAGAAAGACAGATATCAATCTGGCATGTGGTACATTACTACTTCTAATGTAACCTTTGGTGCAAGAATGAACTCACCTCCATCCCAGGGAGTATCATCAGGACTGCAATCATCATCACAAAAGAAACCAGAAAATCACTTATCCAACTATACTCAATAACAGAAACAAATAGATGTATAGGCAAAATAAAATCCTAAGAACATATTCACCCATACCTAAACTTACCCAAATATCACTGCGTTCCAAAGCATTATATTGTTGTCTTGGGGTGCGCCACTGATTCCTGCAGGAGGGTCTTGTTGCAACCTTTTAAAATCCCTCATAAGCCTCTTTCTAGCTGGAGTCGACATTGTCAACACCTGTATTTATTAGACATTTACCAGGCAGGTGAACCAATTCAATCACAGTGAATATCCAATAAATGGAAACCATGACAAATTAAAAGCAGTAACCTTTTATTTGATAAAACCTAACAGAAAATAAAACTAATACCCATAATTTTAAGTGGTATGAGCATTCGAGAATTACAATAATATAAAAGGTCTTTTTGGTTCAATCTGATACAGAAGACTTGCAATACATACAAGTTTCACAGACATCAGCAAGAAAATGCAAAATATTACAAGGTTTGATTGAATCAGGTACACGTACAGGTGCATTAGCGTAATTCAAAGCCGAAAGATCAAATTACCAGCAGATAGAATCACAGTAACAGAGAAAAATTGACCATTACTAGGGTTTTGGTCACAGTTAAAGTAAGTTCAAAATTCATTTTACAAGAAAATTTGACACCCCTTGGATATACCTAGCTGGTTCATTATGTTTGATTGCACTTCCAGGCAATCAAACATAATAAGTAACTAAGTGTATTTCATATAAGACTTTGCATGGTTTACAATTAAGCCAGAGTAAGTATAAGTGAGGGTTATTTTGTCATCAAAACAAAAATTTGAGGTCATACCCATAATTATCAAGATCTACCTTCACATAACAAAGTAAATCTAAAGGTGAAATTCATACATAATTACAAATAGAGAGAGAGAGAGATAAGATACCTATGAGTAGATTCCAGGCACCAGTCAGCGTTTGGTTAGAGCCCTGGAAGTGGAGCTCTACCAGAGTTGGCAAAGGCCAAAAGGAATGAACGATAATATCGACACGAAGAGAGAGAATTATATGAGTGGAGTGGGGCAGGGCAGGCACTATCTCAGTCTCTCTCTCCCTCTAGCTTGCTGGCGCCTAGCGGTGAGTGATTCTCTGTATCTCACTTGTTCCCTCATCGTATATACGTGCCGTATTACTGATATGAATATAACTAACTACTATAATCCTGAAAAAAAAGCCTACTATGGGCCAATGGCCTTAGGCCCGTTACGTCATGGGCTACTATGAGCCAATGGCCTACTATGGGCCCGTTACTGCCAAATTGATGGATTCCTGTTTTTAAATCTTTTTTTAGACCGGACATGACATGGATACGTCTATGTTGTTGGTCACTTAGTTGAGGATTGTCTTTCTCAACATATCAGATTTTTCTTTTTCGGTTTAAATATATTATATATATATATATATAACACTTTTAAGTTTTAACTCATTCGCTTACCAAGATATATGACTTTTTTTATTTATCAAATTTCATTCTTGGATAAAAGAGGTTCTATGCCTCATATATATATATATATATATATATATATATATATATATATATATATATATATATATATATTACACTGTATCCCTCTACATCAAAATAATTTGCATTCTAAATTTTAATGTGAGGGTGCAATATTTGTCTTACATCAGCGGCAGATATAAGAATTTAATTTTTCCAGTAGGGTGAATTTTAACTATTTTTGTGTTAAAATTAAATAAAGAAACATAATAATGTTTACAAATTGTAATAAATATTCATAATTCAAACTAAAAACAGGAATTTCAAATAAAAAATATTTAGATACAATTTATAGAAACTTACTTTAGTTATTTGTTATAGTTCAATATTGAATGATTCTCCAAATGTTCAAAGTCTTAACCATATTTATTTTTATATTCAAACAAAATCATGAATTAATTTCAAAACATAAACTAGTTTTGATAGCTTTTTATAAGTTTCAAATAAGTTATACTTGAAATAAGATAAACAAATAATTCAAAATTTATACTCAAAATACCAAAAATTATACAGGGTCCATTAGTTAGATACATGGAAGTAAAATGATAATAACAACTAGAAATGAGGTGCACGCTGCTAAAAGTTCATAGTCATTTACCATTTCCCGTTATTAAATAAGGCAATATATCACAATATATAAAAGACATAAACTACTAACTAAAATGATCATATTTTCAATTGAAAATCAAACAACCCAAACACATGAAAAACCCATTAGATCGAACAAACAATAACCACAGTCAACCAAATCAATAACAAAAAAAGAAGAAGCAAACTTGAATCAGACAATCACTCACAGTTCACACATTGATGAACATTCAAAACCAAAAACTATACAAAAAATACTTCTAAGATTTCACCAAACCTTAAAACTAAGAAAAATTTTGTACGTTTATATATGAATTTTTTTTTTGCCCCCTCCAAAATTAACTTTTCCATTAATTTGCCCACTTAAATTTATTAATTTATATATCTGTTCTCCCCTTATACCTATAAAAAATTACCAATAAGAACAACTATTTAATTTATGCTGACCCATATACAAATCCGTCCGTCCTACATGATTGATGGCCAATATATGATGCTTACAAACAAACGAGAATTTTTATGTTCCGGTCAAAATATACAACTAAGGTAAACTCGATGTTTAAAAGTACTCATAGTCATAGTAGTGTAGAAAATGTATAAAGTACGCGTATATTTAGGGAATTGATATTTTTATATGTTTTTGTTTCATATGAGTATGTAGTGGGTCTCACCTTTATATGAGAAGAAAACATATGAAAATATCAAAAACATATAAAAATACTGATGCTCTATATTTATTCACATGCTTGATTTATATGCAAGTAACTACTGGACAAATTAACAATGGCAGCTATTCAATTTCTCCCCACTACAAGTCACCATCTACATGCACAATTTTCTCCATAATACATCATTACCTGAAAATTTTACATTTTACATAAAGAAAACAAGCATAAAACAGCCGCAATATTGTACAAATTAATCTTTACTAGGAAAACAAATTAAATCATCTAGCATGGTCTCTATTATCTTCAGGAGATGTAGATTTACCCTTGGAGCTAGAAAATGGCAATGGAGGTGAGCGGAAGCTCTGACTTGTTTGTTGAGAATTATACGTCGACTGGAAGCTAGAAAGCACCGGAAATGTTTGCTCCACATTCACATTTTGACCACCAATTATTGAAGTGAGAGCGGCTGCCAAGGCTGATTGAAAACTCGGATCGGATGTGATTGCTTTTGTTGCAGCTTCAATTGAATCTGGTTGAATTGGAGCAACACTATTATTATTGTTGTTCTTTTGCATGTAATTAGAATATTGGTATAAATTTTCTTGAGGCAGTCTGCCAAAGTTTAGCGAATTATTGTATGAAGGTGGTAATTGAGTATTTCCATAGCTCCAAGAAATGGGTAAGGTGTTGGATTCCAAAGAAGAACTGAAGTTGAGATTAGTAGTGGATGAATTATTATTATTATTATTATTATTATTATTATTATATCTTGCAGTCAAATTTGTCATCGACATTCGATTGAAATGAGACGAAGAGGAATTTGAAGCCAGGTCAAGAGTGATTGTTGGGCATGAAGGTGAAGAGGAGTTTGAAGGGTTTGGAAGGGAAAATTGAGGTTTTGAATTGGAGAGATAATAATTTAGTCCATGGAGCTGAGCAGCGGCGGTGGTACTACTGGCGGTTGATGAAGGGTTGGGGCCACTTGATCCAGAGGTGGATGAGCCGGATAATAGCATGACGGCTGCGGCTGAAGTGGTGGAGGCCATACCGGTGGCTGAATTGGGAAGTGGGTGGTTGTGTGTTCCTTCATATGTGCTGATCAAGATGGACATGTCGTCTGAGCATCTTTGTACCTACAAATATCCAAAATTATGCAACACTTGTGAGGTGAAGGTGAAATGTTTTACAAATACAACTAATTTTAACTAAACAAAATTTCCAAAAAATTAATGTGCCAATGATAGTATTCGTAAATAAAAAGGGAAAAGTGATTTAAAATTCTTAGGGCCACAAGTCACATAATCTCATTTGTAAAATGTGTATTAATTATGTCAATATATATATATATATATATATAACTATTTTATGCGAAGGATAAAGATATAACACCGGGTTAAAAGTATTATACCTGTTTTCTTACTGGACAGGTAGGTGCGACAGTGCAACGATAATACGCTCGAGGACATGGATTTCCTTTTGCAATCTTTTGTCCATATTTTCTCCATTGACACCCGTCATTCATCTATAATAAAAATAAAAAGAAAAAGAAATTTTCGTCAATATATTTTATCATGCAGGAAGATGTACCAAGGTACGTAATATATATATATATATATATATATATATATATATATATATATAACCTAGTAGATTGATAATTAGAGATATGTATAACTTACAATATATAGTATTCATGAAGAAATTAAACATTCAAAAATAATCATAAAGTTCATATATAAATGCAAATGATTAATTGTTACGTATATATGCTCACCGTTGGGGTGTCGCATCTAACTCTCACAGAAACCCTAGCTCTCTTTGCAGGGTTTTGCTGTGAAATTACTTCATCATCATCATCATCTCCCGTTGATGATCTCATTGTTTTCATAATCTTTTGGGATGGCAATATTCTCTCTCCAGTTTCTTCCTTTACTTCTTCTTCTAAGCTTGGATTTGCCGAAGATTCAGCCCGTCCCGATTTATTAGGCACTGAAGGAGCAGTCACTTCAAACTTGCAGTCCAGTCCAAGCCCCAAACCATCTTCTTCTTTATCTTGTTCAATATGATTCAGTGCAGATTCAGTTTTTCGATGTTTCTGATCATGATCATCCCTCATTCTTATTTCACTTGAAGATGACCTTCCAAGGCTGAGGGACACAAACTCGGGTTCCTCCGCCGCCATTTGTTGATCATTCGTTATTGTATCTGTAGATTTCATAGGCGCCTCTTGATGAACAATTTTGTGGAATTGATTTTGAAGGTTTTTATAGTCCTTCATCATTTGATCTAAGTACTTTTTAAGTCTCTGGTTCTCTTGTCTCAGCTTGTCCATTTCGGTTTTTGCCAATTCAAGTTCATTATCCTGCATGTATATATCCATTCAAACTGTTTTTAATTTGTACTGTTGCTATATAATTTTTTCATTTTTCATTTTTTTTCATCAGCAAAAGAAATTTTTATTAATACCGAAAATTTTACATCATGTCACAATTAAGTCCACAAGATATGAAAATTAAAATGCCACATAAGAAATACATATTATAATTAAGGATATATATCCAACCATGCTAATTGCTAGCTAAAAACCAACAAAATAAATATTCTGAAATCTATTATAAATCCACAATTTAGTAGCTAGATCGTTCAAGGATCCGGCATTTACAGATGAGTTCTATTACCTGCTTTGCACAACTGATAAACTCCTTTTTATTAGGTGATGGAAGCCTCATATTGCAGTCCGTCTGATCCTTTCTTCCATTATCAACCTGAATTAATGAAGCATGCTATATTAATACGTACTATATATCCTCCATAATCAATATTCAAGAAGAATGGAAGAATTCAACACGTAAATCCTCGGAAAACTTCATTAATTATGTCAATATGTAAACTGTCGAAATTTACTCTCTCCCAATTAACCACTGTTTTTAATGGCAAAAACTAATTAAGTTTATATATATATATATATATATATATATATATATATATATCTGAAGTATTCACACCCTTTCGACTCTCCTCCACAAAAATATTATTATTATTATTTTCCCTTTTATCAAATCCACAAAAAAAAAAAAAAAATCAATCGTCTTAATTAATTCGGGTTCAAATCTAAAAGAGGATGTCCTAAAAAATAAATTTAATGAAAGAATTATACTTGAAAACATTTCAGAAACAATCATTAAGGAAAGCATATATAGATGGAATCGAAGTTTTATGGACTTAATTTAATTACCTTAATGAGCATCTCATCGACCTTGCAATCTTCTTCTTCATCAAAATTAGAATCAGTAATCCTTTTCTCTTCCTTGACTTCACCTTCATGACCTGATATTTTTCCTAAGGTAGCTTCCATCTTTCTCATGTATGTCTTTTATGTGTGTAAAATTTTCTATTTGCTAGACAGGGATTAGGAATTCTTATAATTAAGAGCAGCCAGCAGAAATTGACTCCTCTCTATTTCAAACTTGCTGGCTTCACCTATCGAGCACATAATGTCAATGGCCCAATTGCGCTCAAAGAAACAATATCCATATATATTTTTATTCAGTGCTTACTTATTAATTACCACACACACACACACACACACACACACACACGTATATATATATATATATATATATATATATATATATATATATATATATATATATATATATACAAAATATATAGAAACCAAGTTGAGGAATTCAACTTCAACGTTTTAAGTCTTTAAGATAACATGTCAGAGAGAAAGCGAGAGAGGTTTGAGCCGCATTCCTCGGTCCCCACTTAATTTGTAGTCTTATTAATTCTACTGCATGCAGCAGCTATATATATGTATATACCTATAAATTTGAAATATTTTACAATAATATTGCAAAAGTCATTATGCATGGCTCACCGGTCAAACTTAAGCAGGCCACCGTCCGATGACTGGCGATGATTGTCCAGAGGTATATATTGTGCATTACTGCATGCATTTTAAGGTTTCATTGTGTTAGGTCAAATGTGGGTTTCAGTTGTCGGCCCCATGCTATATATTGACTTCAGTGGAGTCTCTAATTGATTGGCCGACTCTGTATTGACCTCATTCACACTAATTAATTAATCAACTAGGTATTGATTTCTTGCCATGTAGTAGTATTGATTTGCGAATGGTTGGTTCTTGTTCACCCCAACCATTTTAAGTATTATAGGATCAGAAACGGAAAGAATTAATGTAGATGGAATTATTTACTGATAATTTGGTTATTTTGATGTGCAATTAGTACTAACTACATTTGTCCTGATTTGTTAATTTTATCATGTTTATATATAATTTTAATTCTCCATGCACCTAACTATAATTTGGTTTCTAAAATAAATTTAATTTTTTTTATTGAATTTTATAGTGATATATACATTACAGTACTAGTACTCATGATGATCTGGTTTTCTCATGCAATTTTTAGCATTGAAAACCCAAATTGAAAATAGAAATATAAAAAATTGTTAGATGTATTTAAGCTCTTCATTAGTTTAATTTTATTTTTCTTATTTTAGACCAGGTACACACACACACACACACACACACATATATATATATATATATATATATATATATATATATATATATATCAACATGATCTATAAGATAATAAGGTGACTTGTATGAGGGGAGAACACCTCTGATGATTATAAAAAAATAGTCAAAAGAAAATATCAATTAAAATTACAAGTTATTTTTAATTTCACTAGATACATTAGTCATTACAGCATGCATTCACCCAAAGCTATGAATTATATTGCAGAAGAATTTATTATATATTGAAATACTACTATTAGAAATCGAAGGGTAGTTGGCCATATGATTAGTTTATTAAAACGTCACATTAGACTAAGAATTTGGAACTCCAAGTCATTATTATATTATGATATATCATTCACTCAACTTGAAAGTTGAAACCCTAAATGGATCGGAGAAAGTAAGGTCATATAATAAACTAATACTAATATTCACAAGCTAAATGAAATAATACCACTACTAAATTAAGACCTATCCCGTAGTAAACGTGTAATTAAATTCAACGGCACCAACCCCTATATAATCCAACCTTGGATCAAGAGCCAGCGTTGACATCTAATTATTGGTTTTCATCTAAAACTCTCCTTCCCCAAAAAATGACTAATTAAATGTATGAATTTTTTTATTTTTAAAATAATGAGATAGTCATAGAGTTATTTGGCGGGGTAATCAGTATAAAAAAATAAAAATATTTATTATCTAATAAAAATAATATTGTAAAATCACTAAGGATAAATTTAATTTTTTTATTTTTTTAATGTGTATAAATTATATTTTTCTTATCTATTTGAAGACGGAGAGAGTATATGTGCTCATGTGTATGTGTGTCACCTACTCTCTCCATCCCTTAATATAAGACGTTTTAGAATT
This sequence comes from Panax quinquefolius, assembly GCA_020205615.1. Taxonomy (NCBI): domain Eukaryota; kingdom Viridiplantae; phylum Streptophyta; class Magnoliopsida; order Apiales; family Araliaceae; genus Panax; species Panax quinquefolius. Next base: position 11,163,129 of record CM035172.1, on the reverse strand, counting down.
CTAAGTAAGCATTAATTGTTTAGTTTCCAATATTACCCAACTATTAAATACTCCTTCCGTTCTTTAATATAGATCGTTTTAGAGTTGTGCAGAACTATTAAGGAAATGATTGTATAACATTAACTATAATATCAATTGTCTATATTATCCTTGTATTGGAAGAAAAGATTGTTATTTATTGGACAAAAAATAGTGAGAGAACTAAAATTACATTTAATACTTGGGGTAATATTGGAAACTAAACAATTAATGTTTACTTCAAATTCTCAAACGACTTATATTAAGGAATAATAACATTTCTCTAAAACGACTTATATTAAAGAATGGAGGTAGTATAACTTTGGTTCTCTCATTAATTTTTACCCAATAAATAATATTCTCTTTTTTTAATACAAGAGCAATATAGATAATTGATATTATATTTAATACTATACAATTATTTCCTTAATTTTTGTCCGCAACTCTAAAAAATTTTATATTAAGAAACGAAGTACTAACAAAGTACTACTACATGTAATTAGTAAATACATATTCATTACAACTAGTAATTTTCAATATAATCTTATCGATGATATATATATATAGGGACATGATCAGGTTCAGACTCTCGTACGGGAGTAAAATTCGGACTTTTTTTTTGTTGCTTTTTTTGCTTTTTTTTTAAAACAACTAAAAAAAAGTTTGATATTTTATGAAACTGGATTTTTTCCATAATACAGTATTTTGGGTGTTATTTGGATACATATAACAAAACATATCTGTATAGACTGTACATACATATTTTATTATATGTATCCAAATCACACCCAAAATACTGTATTATGAAAAAATTCCAGTTCCATAAAATATTAAACTTTTTTTTTAGTTATTTTTTAAAAAAAACAAAAAAAAAGGTGTTAATGTAAGACCCCAACTTTTTGAATAAAGATTAAATTTTCTCGAAATATATTTTTGAATATTATGGTGTGGATTTGATATAATGTTATAGTTGTGAGTAATATTTACAAATTTTGCAAAGTACGCAAGTTGTTATATAATATTCGATTGGTTGGGAATATTCGCTTTTAACATGGAATATTCGTGCAACAAAGACAATCATTGGTGGACCCCATTGCGGAATTATTATCGATTGAAAAAATGACAAAATACTTTATGAAAATAACTACGAAAGTTTCTGGATTAACTGTTGAACTACACGGTAGTAAAAGTAAAAGAATGAATACGCTGTGGTGGTTGCATAGTAGCACACTGAATTGATTATTGATGCTTACGTGAGAAGTCACTCGGTTATACTCAATTACCGCTATGATAATTCTTTGATCATATCTCTCATATTATTGATTCGTTTATTGTTACAAGATCATCCGCATAATATGTTATTTTATTAAATCAATAATTAAGACGACAAAGTTATTCATATTATTAAATTACAATATTTACAATGTCTGAAGTTACGTGAAGGAGAGATTTGGTCACTTAATTACTTGCAATGATAGGGAGAATTCCTTATTGAAAGCCCCTCTTCTTCGGGAACGACTTTAATTGATAAGTATTGTGAGTTATAATATTAATGATGAATGTTATTAAAATTGAAGTTGTGTTCGGAGTTGATTTTAGAGACGCGGACGTGATATTTGAGTTCGGAACGATGAAATTAGTAAAAATAGTCTATAAACACAAAATTTTCCAAAATTCACTATTTGGTCAAAAAGTCAACAGTTGACTTTTTCGAGAAAAGTCAAACTTTGAAATTTTAAAATTTATATTTTTGATAAAAATAGTTTCATTGTGTTGGAATTATTTGTGTTAGTGAAAATCGACAATTATTTCGATAATAATTGATGTCTGGAGGTTATATTGACCAATCGGGTATTTAACCGGATAAATGAGCAATTGTGTGACGCCCCCAAAATAGGTATACATCACCCATTCTGAGTTGTCAATACATGGTACAGAAACAACTACAACTTTATTATTACAACAAGAAAATCGTGAGTTTAAATACAAATATTATCTTCTGTATAATATATCTATACTCAAATAAATCCTCATCACATTTATTGATACATTATTTTACAAAATGGTGAGGACTACTAAACAATCCTTTCTAAAACCTTCATTCCATACCCGACTTTCATCGCTATATTCTCGCCTCCCCGAGAAGAATGGAACAAAAAGGAAAAGGGTGTGAGCTCAACTAGCTCAAGAAAGAATACTACGACTAAGATAATATACAACAAATTATCGTTAGTCTTCAACAGGAAAAATTTAATAGAATACAATAGACAACAAATTTTAAATCAATATTCGCAATGAAATAATAATTCATTAGAAGAGTTAAGTAGAGAATGCAAACTACTATCTTCTATGTATGAATTTAAAAGTTCATCGCTCATCTTTTATCCTCAGAATAACAATCCATAAACATCCTGAATCAAATATTCAACTTTGCACTACAGAGCCAAAGATATTCATCACCGGGTCATGTTCATTTAAACACTGCTCATCTTCGCACTACAGCCCAAAGATATTCTTCAGAAATCATTCATCTTTGCACTACAAAGCCAAAGATATTCAATAATATCATCATTTAAGACCGAGGATGATGAAAAATATTTTTAAAGAAACGAATCCAATTGAAATAAAATGACAAGGATTAAGGATTAAGGATTCGTATTTGTTTTATCCATGTTCAAAAATACCTCAAAATAATCATAGTGGTGTAAAATTCAAGAATGATCAAAACATGGATACAATCAAAGCTAGTATCCGTAATAGATATTTTGGACGAAAAAGAAGAAATTTTATTTTTCGATGAATAATGTCGATATCGTGAATAGTCTTAGTATCGTGAATAAGAATCTTACACCAAAAGATAAAATTCCACAAAAAACATTTTCACGCTTACGTGAATAGTACTCGTGAATAGAACTCATGAATAGTAACTCGTGAATAGTAACTCATGAATAGTAACCCCACATGAAAAAGTTCCAAAAAAAAGTTCCAACTAATATTTCAAAGATAATGATATTGAAGAAATAATATCATTTGAGAAGAAAATAACATCCCTTACCTCAAAGAATCAAGATTTCTAAGGAAAGATCTAAGTGATCTTTGAATGAAACTTGTAATCAACAAAGAACTCTCAAAGTATCTAAATACTCACAAAATACGCTCAATAATATAGAGAGAAAAAGAGAAAACTTTGTTTCGTGTGATTTTCAATTCTAACTTAGCCCTCTTTATAGAAAATGTTAGCCCGTAAGGCAGACTTGACCAAGCACACGATGGCTTTACCGCTACTATTGCCACCCACCACATTTGAAATAAAATTCAGCACATTTTTCACCAACCACAAGTGGGGCCCACTCATTTCTAGAATTTTCCACCAAAATCAATTATAACCTCGCTTTCCTAATCAAACACCTCTTAAAATTTATAACAAATCATTCGCTCATTTTTAACGGTTCAAAATTTGTAGACATATACTCAACTTATATATGTATAACATATCCAAAAATCGCAACGATCCAACGGTCAGATTAAAAATTATATCTCACGCAATATATCGTAAAAATAATCGATTTGATTTTTAATACCTCCATTCCGAAAAAAATATCGATAAAACACCTCAACATTAAATCCTTCAATTATAACCACATATAATAAATAAATCCATCATTTATATCCATATCAAATAAATATTTTCTTATCATATAAATCAATAATTAATTATTCCCAAATAATATTACAGTAATCACAATTATGACAACCAAGTGCGCTCCTGGAAAGAGGGGCTTTCCAATAAGGATCTTTCCTTACTAAATACAATTAGGTGACCAAACCTCTCCTTAGATGTAATTTTCTAGACATTGCCAATAATGTTATCTAATAATATTATTCAAATAATATGAATTATTGATCCGATAATGGGAAATATCGCATGCGTTGACAATTATTGAAGCAAAGAATAATATAAAATACCAACGCAAACAATTATTGAATCAATAAAATAAAATATCTTTGAATAAGAATTACTGTAATAATTATTGAGTAGTGCCTTCTTACGTAAGAATCAATAATTGGTGCAATACCGTGTCTTCGCTCAACAACGCAGTATTAGTGTGTTTTAACCACCGGGTATTCCAACAAGATTAATTCAGTAATAATTACGCCGTTATTTTTAACCAACTTATATTTGTCGCTTTCTTCATCCAATCGCTTTCACATGGGGCCCACACATGGTCGCTACCTACGTGCATTTAATATTCCCCGACAAAGATTTAATATTCCACGACCAAACGAATATTCCCCACAAACAATGAATATTTTATAACCACTTGCTTATTTTGAAATATTTATGTATTTTACCCCTAACTATCCACATTAATCAAATCAACCCTTACTATTTCAAAATAATAAATAAAGGAAATTCCTTTTTATTTAAAAAAAAAAAAAAATTCGGTCTTACAACCTCCCTCCTTATGAAATTTCGTCCCTCGAAATTGACGACGTACTGGTGTTTTCGAAAAGGTGAGGATACCTCGCTTTCATTTCCGCTTCCAATTCCTGTGTCATTTCCTCTATAGCATGATTCCTCCACAAAACTTTAACTTGTGGTATGACCTTTCTTGCAGTAGGACATGCTCCTTCCTATCCAAAATCTTGACAGTACCTCCTCATACGTTAAGTCTTCTGCTATCTCGTCCTGGGTTTAACTCTATAACGTGGTTCGGTCTTTCACATATTTACGAAGTACGATATATGAAACACATTATGAACACGAGACATACTTGGAGGTAACGCAAGTCTATAGGCTACATTTCCTACTCGGTCAAGAATTTGAAATGGACCAATAAATCGTGGATTGAGCTTTCCTCTCTTCCCAAATCTTGTAACTCCTTCCACGGAGCAACTCGTAATAATACATGATCCCCTACACTAAACTCCACGCCCTTTCGATGAAGATCCACATAACTCTTTTGTCGATCTTGTGCCGCTTTGTATCGTTGTCGAATCATTTGGATCTTTTCTAGAAGTCATACGTATTAACTCTCGGTCCCAACAATGTTGTTTCACCCCACCTCATCCCAACATATCGGAGAACGACATTTTCGTCCCATATAATGCTTCAATGGAGCCACACCTATATACTTGCTGATAACTCGCATTGTAGGAGAATTCCACCAATGGTAAATACTTATCCCAACCGCTTTTGAAGTCTAGGACACGTAGTCTTAATAAATCTTCAAGAGTTTGAATAGTCCTCTCCGATTGTCCGTCTGCTTTGGGATGGTATGTCAACTAAATCGCAAATCTGCGCTTCCATAGCTTTTTGCAAGCTAACCCAAAATCTTGAAGTGAATCTTGGGTCACGATCCAAAACTATGGATACAGTGCATGCCACGCAACCTCACAATCTCATTTACGCATATACTAAGCAAGACGCTCAAGGAATAAGTCTCCAGATTTCGAAAGAAATGAGCGATTTGGTTAATCTATCAACAATAACCCAAATAGCATTGATGCCTTGAGAAACCGTAGGAAGACCCGTGAACGAAATCCATGGTAATGTGTTCCCACTTCCATTCCTAATCTCAAGTGGTTGCAACGGACCTTAGGTACTAGATGCTCCGCTTTACACGCCGACAAGTTAAACACATCGAGATAAACTTTGCAATCTCTCTTCATATTGTTCCACCAAAATGTATGTCAAGATCACGATACATTTTAGTACTTCCAAGATGGATTGCAAATGGTGTATCATGTGCCTCCATCATAATCTTGTTCTTCAAATCGTAGTCGTTAGGAACACAAAGTCTAGAGTGGACTCAAGTATTCCTTCTTCATCAATTCTCGCTTAGAATAGCTCCTTTTTGTACTTTCTTCTTCATACGATCGTTCCCGGCCTGGTGGCTTGAGCAACCTTAACTTTTTCTATTAAAGTTGGCTCTACGTCGTATATACTGACATCATCGCAGACGTTCCTCGTATGATACGATCTTCACTCAATGCGCCGCCACCACGCTCGCTTTTACCGTGATGGTATCAAAAGTGTGGTCGTAGTCTTTCAATAGTTCGAGCCAACGTCGCTGTCAAGCATGTTGAGTTCTTTTTGTGTGAAGAAATATTTAAGGCTTTTATGGTCCGAATATATCTCCACTTTCTCCCCATATAGATAGTGGCTCCATATCTTTAACATGAAACGATCATTGCTTAACTCTAGATCATGAGTAGGATAATTCCTCTCATACTCTTTTTAGTTGTCATGAGGCATAGGCTATGACTTTCCCACGCCGCATGAGAACACATCCTAACCCTTTGCACCGAAGCATCATCAGAGATAACAAATCCATCCGAACTAGATGGTATTGTTAGAACAGTCTTAAATAAGTCTCTCTAAGCTCTTGAAACTCTTCTCGATTCTTCACTCCAAACGAATTTTGTATCCTTCGAAAGTTAGCCGAGTTAATGGAGTAGCGATTCGAGAAAACCCTTCCACGAATCTCCGATAATAACCAAATGTAAGCCCAAAAGCTACGTCTTTGGTCACCGACTTCATTGTTCTCTAACTTCAGATTGCTTCAATCTTCACCGGATCAACAGATACTCCATGTTTCGACACCACGTGCCCAAGAAAGGCTACTTCCTCGCCGTAACTCGCATTTCTTCAATTTGGCATATAGTTGGTTTTCACGAAGCCTTTGAGTTCCAATTTCAAATGGTGCTCATGATCTTCACGACTTTTGGAATATATAAGGATGTCATCAATAAAGACAACAACAAATCGATCCAAATATTCCTTGAATACTCTGGCTCATCATATCCATGAAAGCAGCAGGAGCATTAGTTAGTCCGAAGACATGACTAAGAATTCATAATGCCCATACCGAGTTCGGGCGCGCTTTGAATATCCTCGCCTAATCTTCAAATTGATGATATCCGGAATTTAAGATCGATTTTGAAAAGAATTGTGCCCTCAGAATCGGTCAAACAAGTCATCAATACGAGGTAGAGGATACCTATTCTTGATGGTGACATGGTTCAATTCCGATAGTCAATACAAAGTCGCATACTCCCGCTCTTTTTCTTCTTTACGAATAAAACAGAGCACCCTCAGGAGATGTACTAGATTTAATGAAACCGATGTCCAACAATTCCTCAGAAGTTGGACCTTTAACTCCTCAAGTTCAATAGAGCCATTCGATATGGGGTTTTAGAAATGGGCTTTGTACGGTGTTCAAGATCAATAAAGAATTCAACTTCACGCTCGGGGGTAGTACCGGAAGTTCTTCTGAAATACGTCGTGAAAGTCAATAACAACAGAATATTATTCAAATTTGACGTGTCTTTATTCAAATCCATAACATGGGCTAAGAAAGCTTGACATCCGCTTTTCAATAAACGAATAGCTTTATGATTAGATATGATAGTGATTGATTTTAATGGTTTAGTTGCTTAAATTGCATAACAACAGTTGGTTAGAATATGAAAACTAACAACCTTACGAAAACAATCAATTTTGGCATGATGAGTAGTTAACCAATCAATTCCTAAAATCACATCAAAATCAAGTATCTTTAAAGAGATAAGGTCAATGTAAAGGTAATGGTGCCAACTTGAATCAAACAAGATTTATAAACAAAGGGATGTGATGAAAGTTTCTCCTAACTGAGTTTCCACAGATAGATCAAAGTCTAATTTCTCCTGAGTCAAGTTTAAACGCTGAGCACATGCAGAGAGAGATAAATGAATGGGTAAAGACCCCAGATCAAGTAAGGTATAAACTTCGCAAGAATTTATAAATAGCTTACCCGTGATCACCTCGCTTGGGTTCCTCGTGATTATGACCAAATACAACAAACGCTTCTTCCTAATCGCTGACTTTGACTTTTCTCGGGATGATCTTTTGAGTCACCGTCCCCATTGAACTAGGTTTCATTCTGCATAATCTCGAAAGCGATATGTCCTTCCTTTCCACAACTATAGCATACCTTGAATCGCTCAGGGGCGCTTTTGACCGATATGTCCTCTTTTTTCGATTTGAAGATATAACCGGGTGGTCGCGTTCTCTCCTTAGAACCAGCTTCTCACGCCAGACCGCTGCCTTCACATAGTCGTTGTTAAATCTCCTCTTTTTAAAATCTCCTCCTCGACTCGCTTCTTCGTTTATGACCATGATTACCACCAGTGTGGTAACCATTTTTCGTCCGTCTGCTTTTTCTCCGCCGGTTATCATTATTCGCTGATCGCTATCTCCGTACGATCTTGGTTGTGGTCCTCGCCGACCGTATCGTTATCTCGCCTAATAATTGAGCCTCGCATAAACATCCGAATAAAGAGAAAGTTTATGAGAATGAGATATTGACGTATCTCGGGTTTCAAACCTCTAAGAAACATCCGTCATACGCTTCCTCATTCTCCACCAAATGAGGTGCAAACTGGATAACTCGCAAACTTTGCCTCGTCATCGAGACACCGCCATGTTGTTTTGCTCTAATCTGATGAACTCCACTTCCTTCATACGACGAACACTTTCGAAAGTATTTGTCATTAAATAGTCTCTCAAACGCCTCCCAAGACATCTTTGAAAATGGCCGGATGGAGTACGCCTACGCACTCCCACCAAGTCTGCTTCGCCACGGAACATAAAGGTGGCGAATGGAACCTTCTGCTTTCTCCGCATCCCAAGACATCGAATATCTTGGTAATTTGTTTCGACCCATGTTTCCGCCACGATCGGATCCGCTTTCCATTAAATTCGTGGTCCCAACTCTTTGAATCTGCTTGCAATTGTGATAACCCGTGAATTGCTATCATTTTCTCCTCAGATTTTGAACACGAGTCTCAATGGTGTTGTTCACGGGAGGAACATTGCCACTTTGCACGCTCTCCTCGTTGGTGAGTACAGAGGCGTCTCCACGCCCTCATTTCCATTGTTAATATTCTCGATTGACATTCTCAAATACCGTCATAAAACAAAGGTTAATTAAGGAAATCAATATATCACATAATATCCCTATATACCGACCAACTAACAAATAAGCTTAGGTAGACACACTAACAAGGATTTACTCTGCTCTCCCTCCTAGTTCTATTCCCCGATCTCCGCCAGAGATCATATCCCTAAGCTCGATACCAACCGCGACGCCCCAAAATAGGTATACATCACCCATTCTCGAAGTTGTCAATACATGGTACGTAAACAACTACAACTTTATTATTACAACAAGAAATCGTGAGTTTAAATACAAATATTATCTTCTGATAATATCTATACTCAAATAAATCCTCATCACATTTATTGATACATTATTTTACAAAATGGTGAGGACTACTAAACAATCCTTTCTAAAACCTTCATTCCATACCCCGACTGCACTCGCTATATTCTCGCCTCCCGAGAAGAATGGAACAAAAGGAAAAGGGTGAGCTCAACTAGCTCAAGAAAAGAATATTACGACTAAGATAATATACAACAAATTATCGTTAGTCTTCAACAGGAAAAATTTAATAGAATACAATAGACAACAAATTTTAAATCAATATTCGCAATGAAATAATAATTCATTAGAAGAGTTAAGTAGAGAATGCAAACTACTATCTTCTATGTATGAATTTAAAAGTTCATCGCTCATCTTTTATCCCCGTAAAAATAATCCATAAACATCTGGAATCAAATATTCATCTTTGCACTACGTGCCAAAGATATTCATCATTAGTTATGTTCATTTAAACACCTGTTCATCTTTGCACTACAGGCCAAAGATATTCTTCAGAAATCATTCATCTTTTGACTACAGCCAAAGATATTCAATAATATCATCATTTAAGACTGAGGATGATGAAAAATATTTTTAAAGAAACGAATCCAAAGGAAATAAAATGACAAGGATTAAGGATTAAGGATTCGTACTTTGTTTTATCCATGTTCAAAAATACCTCAAAATAATCATAGTGGTGTAAAATTCAAGAATGATCAAAACATGGATACAATCAAAGCTAGTATCCGTAATAGATATTTTGGACGAAAAGAAGAAATTTTATTTTTCGATGAATAATGTCGATATCGTGAATAAAGGCCGTATACGTGAATAAGTAACTCAACACCAAAAGATGAAATTCCACAAAAAAAACATTTTCACACTTCATGAATAGTACTCGTGAATAAGAATCTTGTGAATAGTAACTCATGAATAGTAACTCGTGAATAAGAACTCATGAATAAGAACTCCTATTACATGAAAAAGTTCCAAAAAGTTCCAACTAATATTTCAAAGATAATGATATCAAGAAATAATATCATTTGAGAAGAAAATAACATCCCTTACCTCAAAGAATCAAGATTTCTAAGGAAAGATCTAAGTAATGTTTGAATAAAACTTGTATCAATAAAGAACTCTCAAAGTATCTAAATACTCACAAAATACGCCAATAATATAGAGAGAAGAGAGAAAAACTTTGTTTCGGTGTGATTTTCAATTCTAACTTAGCCCTCTATTTTATAGGAAAATGTTAGCCCGCCAAGGCAGACTTGACTGCTTTACTGATGGCTTTTACTCGCTACTATTGCCACCCACCACATTTGAAATAAAATTCAAAGACATTTTTTTACCAACCACAAGTGGGGCCCCACTCAATTCTAGAATTTTCCACTAAAATCAATTATAACCCTCGCTTTCCTAATCAAACACCTCTTAAAATTTATAACAAATCATTCGCTCATTTTAACGGCTCAAAATTTGTAGACATATACTCAACTTATATATGTATAACATATCCAAAAATCGCAACGATCCAACTACGATTAAAAATTATAACTCACGCAATATATCGTAAAAAATACGATTTGATTTTTAATACCTCCATTCCGACAAAAAATAATCGATAAAACACCTCAACATTAAATCCTTCAATTATAACCACATATAATAAATAAATCCATCATTTATATCCATATCAAATAAATATTTTCTTATCATATAAATCAATAATTAATTATTCCCAAATAATATTACGTAATCACAATTATGACAACCAGCAGCCTCCGGAAAGAGGGGGCTTTCCAATAAGGATCTCTCTCATCACTGGCCGCAATTAGGTGACCAAACCTCTCCTTAGATGTAACTTTCTAGACATTGCACTGTGAGACCTGATTTTTATCAATAAAGATTTAAATTTTGTTGAAATAATTTTTAATATTATGGTGTGAATTTAAGATAATATTATAGTTGTGGGTAGTATTTATAAATTTTGCAAAGTATGCAAGTGGTTATATTATATTCGATTGGTCGGGAATGTTCTTGGCTTTAGCGAGGGAATATTCGTACAACTACCAATCATTGGTGGACCCCACAATGTAATTATCATTTGGATTGAGAAAATGACAAAAATATTTTATCAAATAATCTGCGGAAGTTTTACCGTGGTTCTTGCTGAACTACTTTGAGTAGTAAAAGTACAAAGAATACGTGTGGTTGCATAAGAAATATACCTGTATTGATTATCGATGCTTATGTGAGAAGTCACTCGGTTTGATTCCATTATCACGATTAATAATATGAATTATTATAATGATAATGACGCTTTTGTTTTATTCAGTATTATTAACGTAATAAAATGTAAACATCTTTTATATAAAATAGAATACTTTATTAAAGTTATTCTATAAATAGAATATATTATATTTTATTATGCATAGTGTTGCATAAAGGTTTTTGCATAGTGTTTGCATAGTAAAATATTTTTATATAAATAGAATATATTATATTTTATTTAAAAGATTTTTCTTTAAATATGGACCGTCGATTAAAGTAAATCAATCTGGACCGTTCATGGATTAATTACTATGCATTCCATTTTCCTATAAATAAAGCTCATTCCTTCATTATTTTCTTACGAATTCATTGAAACTCTGTAGAGAGAAATTATAGAGAAAGTTTATAGAGAGAAAAATTATAGAAAGAAGAAGAGTATCGCTACTTCACTACTTCTATATTCAGGTTTTTTACGGTAAGTGTGTTATTCTTCTTCTTCAAGAGAACTTCATTATTCCATTCATTATCATTCTCATTTGAATAACTCGTAAAAGTGGCATACCCTATACATAACTCAGATACGGCAGATACCCTATACTTGGTGAAATCCTTATGTTATTCCATTGCTTATTATTCTCATTGGAATAACTCAGATACGCCATGGTTTACCCTATACTTGGTGACATTCTTCTATTATTCTCGCTGGAACATCCTCATCACATGTGTTTTACACCGACTGGGTTCCGCTTTTTATTATTCTCCGTTGGAACATCCTGCTCATGCATGTTTTTACACCGGACCGGTTCCGCTTTTTATCATTCCGTTGGAATATCCTATCTGTGTGTTTTACACCGGATCCCGGTTCCATCTTTATTATTCTCGTTGAACATCCTCATGGTGTAATTTCACCTTACACTGGTTCCGTTATTATTATTCTCGCTTGGAATAACTCGCCTCATCTAAGTACCGCATGCACGGTGATTTCTTTTGTTATTCCATTCTTTATTATACCCAAATTGGTTAAAACTTTGACTTCTATACTCCATGAAATTAGTAGAATATCCTTGATATTTGCGTTTCATCCAAAGATCTTTTCATGGAAATATTCTTCCTCGATCATTATTGAATTTTACTCTACGTAAGCAATGATCATGTTGATAATTTGACGTTAATAATTCATGGATTAAATAATTCTTGAACTTGTTTTATTGAATTACTATGTCATTGTCATCATCCTCATGTTATATTATGTTATCTTCGCTTACGTGCATAGATGAACTTAGTATGATTATGACGAGGATCATTCTAAGATAATCACGACTTGATATAAATGATGTGACAAAAGTCCTCGGTGGCACCAGTAATGCAAGCGTTGATGGATAGTTTTGGTATGATTATGACTGTGGGTGATTCGGTATAGTCATGACCATTGATAATTTGATGAAAATCCTCGACCGTGGTACAGGGGATGATTAGATGTGGTGGTTTATTATTGTCGAGTCTCAAATATAAAATTGATGAAAACCTTTTAAACCCTAAAAGATAGTAGACTTTATTCTCTACTCGACTCTTTTAATGGATTGCTTATTCCATCAGAAGTTAAACCGGTTGTCCATTGTATTTTATCGCTTTAACATCGTCAAGGCTAATGATAATTTATTCGCATTATCTTAGTCATAATATTTCTTCTCGGGCTAGTTGAGCTCACCTTTTCTTTCACTGCTCTTCTTGAAATGAGAACATAAATTGGGACGAGTCGGGGAACGAAGTAATGGTCCAGAGGATAGCATTAGTAGTCCTCACTATTCGTGAAAATAGTGTGATAATAGTTGTAATGAGGACTCCTTTTGAGTTTGTATAATATCTAGTAGATAATATTTGTATTCAAACTCACGCTTTATGTCAGATTGCATACCTACGCTTATATTAAGAAGTTGTATTTGAATTTATGTACCATGTAAGTGGCGACCCAAGATGGGTGGCGTATACCTAATTTTGGGGGCGCCACATTGCCAATAATGTTATCTAATAATATTATTCAAATAATATGAATTATCGATCCGATAATGGGAAATATCATGCAAAGATAATTATCAAAACAAGAATAATATAAAATACCAACGCAGCAATTATTGAATCAATAAAATAAAATAATCGAATAAAGAATTATCGTAATAATTATTGAGTAGTGCCTTCTTACGTAAGAATCAATAATTGGTGCAATACCGTCTACTTGCTTCAACAACGCGTATTAGTGTGTTTTAACCACCGGTATTCCAACAATATTAATTGTGAATAATTACGCCGTTATTTTTAACCAACTTATATTTGTCGCTTTCTTCATCCAATCGCTTTTTGTTATGGGGCCCACACATGGTCGCTACTAAATGCATTTAATATTCCCCGACAAAGATTTGAATATTCCACGACCAAATGAATATTCCCCGACAACAATGAATATTTTATAACCACTTGCTTATTTTGAAATATTTACGTATTTTACCCCTAACTATCCACATTAATCAATCAACCCTTACTATTTCAAAATAATAAATAAAGGAAATTCCTTTTTATTTAAAAAAAAAATTTCGGGGTCTTACAAATTGATTGCTATTATTTCACATGATTATAACTATTTTTTCACATATGTATACTATTGTTTCACATTCTTGTTACTATTAGGGGAGTTGGTGCAAGATTGATAATACTTGCATGACTAAGTTAAAATGGAGGTATAGATGGAGGTACTATACTGTAATTCAGATTTTCACATGTCTGAACTATTGATTCACATAATTTACTATTGAATCACATTATTTACTATTGGGGAGGTGGTGCAAGTTTGATAATACTTTCACGACTAAATTAAAAATAAAGAAAAGTCGGAGGTATTGTCTCAGTAATTTTTTGAGCCCCAAAACGCACGAATTATCGAAACTATATTTTTCTATAAATAGAAGCTCATTCTTCCTTCATTTCTCACCAATTCACAAAAGCTTTAGAGCGATTATTATATAGAGAAATTATAGAAGAAGAAGAAAGTCTCGCTACCTCACTATTCCAAAGATCCAGCTTTTTCTAAGGTAGGAGTATTATTTCTTTCTTATCCATGAAGAGAACTTCATTATTCCATTCTTTATTATTCTCATTGGAATAACTCGGATACGCTGCTACCTTATACTTGGTGAAATTCTTCTGTTGTTCCATTCTTTATCATTCTGTTGGACCATCCTGTCTGTGCGTTCTACGCCAGACTTGGTTCCGTCTTTATTATTCTGTTGGAATATCATGTTCATGCGCTTTTACTGGCAGGACATGATTCCGCCTTTTATTATTCTCGTTAGAATATCATGTCCGTATCGCTTTACTGGACCGATTCTCGTTATTTATTATTACATTGGAATAACTCACCCGTAGTGGTCTATCGCATACCCGGTGATTTCTTTTGTTATTCCATTCCTTATTATACTCAGTTGGTTAAAGTTTTGACTTCTATACTCCATGAAATTAGTGAAATATCCTTGATATTTGCGTTTCATCTAGTATCTTTTCATTGAAATATTCTTCTGAGCATTCTTGAATTTTACTCTATAAAGCAGTATCATATTGACAATTTGGACGTTATAAGTTCCTGGATAAATTAATTCTTGAACTTGTTTTATTGAATTCTTATATCATTGTCATCATCCTCATGTTTATATTTTGTTGAAAGTCATCTGTGGCCTATAGTGCATAGATGGACTTGGTATGATTATGACCAGGGATTATTCGATGTAATCATGACCATAATGTTACAAATGATGTGAAAAAAGTCCTCATTGGCTCGTAGAGCATTGATGGACAGTTGTTGGCATGATCATGACCATTATTGAATACACAAATATTCTTGGCCCGTAGTGCATGGATAATTGTGGTCGTGATACTAAAGAATATCCTCGGTAGTAGTAGTGCAGGGTGATTCGATGATGTGGATTATTTATTAAGTTGAGTCCCAAATGATAAAAGTGATGAAAACCTTCTAAATCATAAAAGATAGTAGATTTTATTCTCTAATTGACTTTTTTTAATGGATTGCTTGTTCATTGCAGCTTAAACTTGATGGTTGTTATATTGTATCGCTTTAACACCGTTAAAGGCTAACGATAATATATTCTCGCATTATCTTAGTCATAATATTTCCCTCTCGGGCTAGTTGAGTTCACCCTTTTACTTTTATTGTTCTCTTCAGGAAATGAGAACGTAGCAGGGACTAGTCGGGGAACGGAGTGATGGACCAGATGATAGCATTAGTAGTTCTCACTATTCACTAAAATAGTGGAAAATAAATATAATAATATTGAATTTGAGTTTGTATATTGTCTAGACAACAATATTTGTATTAAAACTCAAAGCTTATGTTTTGTCGTACTTTATACGACAGTTGTATAATTAAGTTGTATTTGTATTCTGTATACCATATATTTGACGACTCAGAATAGGTGATGTATACCTATTTTGGGGGTGTCACAGTTAAAATCCGGACTCTCGGACTAGATCACTTCTATATATATATATATATATATATATATATATATATATATATATATTGTTACTAGTTAGTTAGGATTTACGATTAAGCCTTGAGCTTGAACATAAAAAATAGAAATATACTCCTTCCTTCCTATTTCAGTTTCTTTTCAGCCGTGTGTCAGATTGAGAGTTCTTTTTCTAACAACTCTAAACCATGGAAGACGTAAATTATTGGGGGGGAAAATGTTCGAATCAATATTATTCTCTAATATATATATATATAGAGAGAGAGAGAGAGAGACTCATGGACGTTGTAGATTAATAAATTAGCTTTACTTGTATTGACTCTTGAAAATGGTAACATATGCATATGAGTATGTGACAAACTCATATTTCCACAACAACCATATTCATGAATTTTCTAATTTTTATAAAAAAATAAAATAAAATTACAATATATATATATATATATATATATATATATATATATACAATTCGAATGAAGCAAAGATATAATTTGTAAGACCCCAACTTTTATAAATAAAGATGAATTTTCTATAAATATTATTTTTGAATATTATGGAATAAATTTGATATAATGTTATAGTTGTGGGTAATATTTATAAATTTTGCAAAGTAAGCAAGTTGTTATAAAATATTCGTTTGGTCGTGGGAATATTCTTTTGTCGGGGAATATTCGTATCGACTACCAATCATTGGTGGACCCTATTAACGGAAGTATTGTCGTAGTTAGAAAATCGACAAAATTATCTTTCTATAAAAATAACTACAGAGGTGTTACCGTTAAAAGCGTTGAACTACCCTAGGTAGTAAAAGTACAATGAATACGCGTGGTTGTCAGATAAGAAGACGCGATATTGATTATTGATGCTTACGTGAGAAGTCACTCACTATGCTCAATTATTATCTTCTACAAGAATTAACACGATCATATCTCTTATATTATCGATTCAATTATTGTCACAAGATCATCCGTATAATATGTTATAGTATTAAATCAATAATTGAGACGACAAGTTATAAATGATTAATAATTGTTGAAAGATTAAATATGTGTTGATTAAAATAAAAATGATTTGTGGTAATATTTATTCAATCCTCGATGTATATAAAGAGTCCTGTTATGAGACGTTTGTGATAAGTTTGATTATTTTATGGGGGCCCATATGTCATCATCTAAGAGTCTCTTCACAATAATAGTAATTACCTTTGTCAATAAGTAATTACCTTTGTGAATAGTAATTACCTTCGTCTAATAGTAATTACCTTTACCGACGTCGCCAAACCACTTGCCGTTTCATATTACAAAGGCCGAACCACTTGTCGCTTCACATTACAAAGCGTCGAACCACTTTTCGTTTCACATTACAAAAGGCCGAACCACTTGTCGCTTCACATTACAAAGGCCGAACCACTTTTCGCTTTCACATTAAAGGCATTAAACCACTTTTCTTTTCACATCACCAAATCGAGCCACTTGCTTTTCACACGGCAGTCGGTCTTAAGCTAGAAATCTTCTATAAATAGAGGCCTAGTGCTTCATTATTTTTCACGAATTCATTCAAGCTATAGAGAGAAAAGTATAGAGAGAATAAGAGAGAAGAAGAAGAGTATTTTGTTACTACACTACTGCAAAGATTCAATCTCCTACTAAAAGTAAGGGGTGTTATTCTTTCTTATTCACGAAGAAAACCTGTTGTTATTCCATTGCTTATTATTCTGTTGGAATAACTCAGATAATGCTGGGTTTACCCTATACTTGGTGACATTCTTCTATTATTCTATTGGAACATCCTGCTCATGTGTTTTTTACACCCACCGGTTCCGCCTTTTTATTATTATTACATTTGGAACATCCTGTCTCATGTGTTTTTACACCTAACCGGGTTCCGCTTTTATTATTATTCTGCTGGAACATCCTGCTCATGTGTTTTACGCCGACTCCGGTTCCATTCTTTATTATTCCGCTGAATATCCCATGCATGCGCTTTTACGCCGGACCGGGTTCCGTTATTTATTATTCTGGTTGAATAACTCGCGTGCGTGCGGTCTATCGCATGCATGGTGATTTCTTTTGTTATTCCATTCTTTATTATACCCAAATAAGTTAAAACTTTGACTTCTATACTCCATGAAATTAGTGGAATATCCTCGATATTTGCGCTTCATCCAAAGATCCTTTCATGGAAATATTCTTCTCAAAGATTCTTGAATTTTACTCTACAAAGCAAGATCGTGTTGACAGTTTGATGTTATCGTTCCTAGATAAATTAATTCTTGAACTTGTTTTATTGAATTCTTATATCATTGTCATCATCCTCATGTTTATATTATGTTGAAAGTCATCTCGTGGCACATGTAGTGCATGATGGACTTGGTATGATTATGACCGCAGACTATTCGGTGTAATCATTAATCGTAATGTTATAAATGATGTGGTAAAATCCTCAAAGGGTCGTGAGTGCATTTATGGATGATTGTTGGCATGATCATGACCATTAATGAATACACAAATATTCTTGGCCCGTAGCATGAATAATTGTGGTCGTGATCTTAAAGAATATCCTCGTCAGAAAAGCGGTGATTCGATGATGTGGAATATTTATTAAAGTTTGAGTCTCAAATTTATAATGATGATGAAAAACCTTTAAATCATAAAAGATAGTAGATTTTATTTTCTACTGACTCTTTTAATGGATCTTTGGTTCCACTGTAGTTAAACTTGATGTTCATTATATTTTATCGGGTTTAACATCATTGTAGGCTAATGATAATTTATTCGCATTATCTTAGTCATAATATTTCTTCTTGAGCTAGTTGAGCTCACCCTTTCTTTCACCGCTCTCTTCAAAATGAGAATATAGTTTGGACGCCAGTCTGGGAACGGAGTAATGGTCCGCAGGATAAGATTAGTAGTCCTCACTATTCTCGTGAAATAGTGTGATAATAATTGTAATGAAGACTCTTTTTGAGTTTGTATGATCTCTAGTAGACAATATTTGTATTCAAACTCACGCTTTATGTCCGTATTGCATACACGCATGCTTATATTAGTAAGTTGTATTTAAATTACGTATCCATGATTTGACTACCTAAGATGGGTGATGTATACCTAATTTTGGGGGCGTCACAACAGTTATCGTCGAGCTTAGGATATGTTCCCAGCTAAGATGTGAGAATAGTACTAGAGGGAGAGACGGGAATACCTTCGCTAGTATGACCTACCTAAGTTTCGTCTTTATTTTATTGGTCGGTTAGAATATAGGGATAATATGTTATACGTCAATTAACCTTTTGTTTTGTGGCGATGATCTGAAAATGACATCTCGAGAATGTTGAGAATAAGCAATGCAAAGACAAAGCGATTGTTGATTCACCACATATCAATAATCGAGGATAATGTGCATCATCGAAGACGACAATCCTCACGCAAAAACAACAACACCGACCAAATGATGAATGATCAAATGTTCGTGAGGCTTTATGCGATTCATGCAATGCGTGAGGGCGAGAGCGACTCTCGCCCAAAACGTAGGTGAAAACACGGAAAACTCTCAAGGTGACCGCTAAATAGTTTAAGGAGCTGGGACCACCGCAGCTTTAAGGGAGAGTGAAAATAACTTCTGGCGGAAGCATGGATAAAGCAGATTACCAAGATATTTGATGTCTTGGGATGCTCCGAGGAGCAAAAGGTTCTTTTCTTCAGCTTTTATGTTGCGCGGAGAAAGGCAGATTCTTCGGTGGGAATCGGTAAAACGTACTCAACCTCGTTTGATCAAGATATCTTGGGAGAAGTTCCAGAGTCGTTCAATGACAAATACTTTCCCGAAAGTATTCGCCATATGAAGGAGGTGGAGTTTATCAAGTTGAACAAAATAATATGACCGTGTCGCAATACGAGGCAAAATTTGCGAGTTATCACGGTTAAGGTCCCACTCGGTGGATAATGAAGAGAGAATGGCGCGAATGTTTTTAAGAGGTTTGAAGTCGGAGATACGCCAACATCTTATTTCTCATAAACCGGTTTGTATTCGATGTTGTAAATAGGGCTCGATTAGTGGAGAAGCGATAACGAGTCAACGCAACTAAAAGAGAGCAAGTAAAAAAAATTATAATACCAAATGAGAGTAGTCATCGGCGGTGACAACAAGCGTAGAGGAATAAACACGCCAGATATGGTAACCACTTCGTGGTAATCGGCCAAAAACAATAAGAATGGACATTTCAAGAAAAGGAGATTCAACAATGATGGAAAGACGTCAAGACCAAAGACCAAGTTGTTAAGGAAGGAGAAAGACCACCTATCATATGCTTCAAATACGGAGGAGAGGACACATCACCAAATCAAGCGCCATGCCATCCAAAGCATGTTATAATTATGGAAGAGAAGGTCACTTAACTCAATTTTGTCGCCATCAAGACAAATTCAATAGGATGGAGGCACCAAAGGTCATCCCCGAAAAATTCAAAACCCAGAGTAAGTGGGGAGAAGGCGTTTGTTGTGACCTCCCAGAGCAAGGAACCCGAATGAGGTCATCACGGTAAGCTTATCATAAACTCTAATGAAGTCTATACTTTATTTGATACTTTGTTCTACCCATTCTTTTATTTCTCCTACTTATTTCATCGATTAAATTTGACTCGGAGAAATTAGACTTTGACTTATCTCAGGAAACTCCGTTGGGAGAAACCTTCATTACATCCACTGCTTTATAAGTCTTGTTTGGTTCAAATCGGTACCCTCACATTACCCGGTCGATCTTATTTCATTAAAAATACTTGCATTTGACGTGATTCTGTGGATTGATTGTTTAACTACTTATCATGAAAAATTGATTGTTTTCGTAAGGTTGTTAGCTTTTCATATTCCTAACCAACCTATTATGCTTAATTCAAGCAACCAAACCATTAAAATTAATCACGATCATCTCAAGCCATAAAGCTATTCGTTTATTGAAAAGCGGATGTCAAGCTTTCTTAGCTCATGTCACGATTTAAACAAAAATACGCCGCTTTTGAACGATATTTCTATTGTTAATAAATTTCTGACGTATTCCCGAAGAACTTCCCCGCCTACCCCAGGCGTGAAATTGAATTTTGTATCGACCTTGAACCCTGACAAAAAACCTATTTCCAAAGCCCCATATCGAATGGCTCTATCAACTTCAAGAGTTAAAGACCCAACCGCAGGAATTGTTAGACATCGGCTTTATTCGCCCTAAGACTTCTCCTTTGGGGTGCTCCTGCTCTATTCGTGAAGAAGAAAGATGGGAGTATGCGACTTTGTATTGATTATCGGGAGTTGAATCATGTCACCATCAAAAATAGGTATCCATTGCCACGTATTGATGACCTGTTTGACCAGATTCTGAGGAGCCAAATTCTTTTCAAAGATCGATCTTCGTCTTGGATATCACCAATTGAAGATTAGAACCACCGACATTTCAAAGACTTCTTTAACTCCGAAGACGGGCATTATGAATTCCTAGTCATGTCCTTTGATTGACTAATGCTCCTGCCGCCTTCATAGATATGATGAACCGAGTATTCAAGGAATATTTGGATCACTTTGTGGTCGCCTTTATTGATGACATCCTTATTTATTCCAAAAGCCGTGAAGATCATGAGCAACACTTGAGGTCGACACTCCAAAAGCTTCGTGAATATAAGCTTTATGCCAAGTTGAAGAAATGCGAGTTCGGCTTGAAGAAGTAGCATTCCTTGGGCACGTGGTATCAAGTCATGGAATATCCGCTGACCCAACAAAGATCAAAGCTATTCAAAGTCGGGAACAACCTAAATCAATGACCGAAATCGTAGCTTTCTCGGTTTAATTGGTTATTATCGGAGATTCGTGGAAGGATTTTCTCGAATCGCTACTCCATCGACTCAAATGACTCGAAAAGATACAAAGTTCTAGGTTGGAGCGAAGAATGTGAGAAAAGTTTTCAAGAACTCAAGAGAGACTTATTTCAAAGACTGCTCGACAATACCATCATCGCCTCGGAGGATTTGTCATCTACAATGATGCTTGAACAAAGGGTTGGGATGTGTTCTCATGCAACATGGAAAAGTTATAGCCTATGCCTCACGACAACTCAAAGAATATGAGAGGAATTATCCTACTCATGATCTAGAATTAGCAAATTGTTGTCTTTGCACTTAAAATTTGGAGGCATTACTTGTATGGGGAGAAAGTGGAGATCTTTACGGATCATAAAAGCCTCAAATATTTCTTCACTCAAAAGAACTCAATATGCGACAACGACGTTGGCTTGAACTGTTGAAAGATTATGATCATACCATCCAATACCATCCTGAAAAGCGCGTGGTAGTGGACGCATCGAAAGAAGATCATATGCAAGTACGAGTGCGATATTGTCAATGAAAGGCCCATTTTGTGTGGCTTGCAAAGGATGGAGATAGAGTTAAAGACTCCGGGGACGCGTGTGATGATAGCGAGTATACGAGTAGAACCGACTTTAATCGATAAAGTTAAAGCCGCCGTTTCTACGCACTGGAGGTGATGCGTATGAGGAAGAAAGTGCAAGAAGGTGCTATCACGGAAGCAAGAATCGATGGAGAAGGAATACTTGAGTCAACTCCGCACTTTGTGTTCCTAACGACCACGATTTAAAGTATAATATCATGATGGAGGCGCACAACACACCATTTGCAATCCATCTCGGGAGTACCAAAATGTATCATGATATTCGCCATACATTTTGGTGAGAGCGATATGAAGAGAGAGATACGCTGCTTTATCTCAAGGTGTCTAACTTGTCAACGAGTTAAAGCGGAGCATCAAGTACCAAAGGTCCATTGCAACCGCTTGAAATTCCGAGAATGGAAGTGGGAGCACATTACCATGGATTTCGTTCTGGGGCCTTCCTAAGGTTTCTCAAGCGCATAAATGCAATTTGGGTCATTGTTGATAGATTGACTAAGTCTGCTCATTTCTTACCGATCGAGAAACTTATACACTTGAACGTCTTTGCTCAGATGTACATAAATGAGATTGTAAGATCGCATGGTATCTTAGGTATCCATAGTTTCGATCGAGACCCAAGATTCACTTCACGATTTTGGGTTAGTTTGCAAAAAGCTATGGGCACAGACTTCACGATTTAGCTCGGCGATATCATCCTCGAGACGGACGGACGATCGGAGAGGACTATTCAAACTCTTGAAGATCTATTAAGACTCGTGTCCTTGATTTCAAGGAAGTTGGGACAAGTTCTTACCATCGGTGGAGTTTTTCTACAACAACAGCTTATCAAGCAAGTATTGGCATGGCTCCATTCGAGCGTTGTATGGAAGAAAGTGTCGTTTCCCGGTATGTCTTTGGGATGAGGTGGGTGAAGCAACGTTGTTGGGACCGGAGTTGAGTACGTATGACTACTACGAAAAAGATTCAAACGATCCGACAACGTATAAAAACATCACAAAATCGACAAAAGAGTTATCTTGATCTTCATCGAAAGGACGTGGAATTCGATATAGAAGATCATGTATGTTGTTAAGAGTTGCTCCATGGAAAGGAGTTACAAGATTTGGAAAGAGAGGAAAACTCAATCCTCGATTCATCGGTCCATTTTAATCCTCGATCGAGTAGGAACCGTGGCCTATAGACTCGCTTTCCGCCAAGTATGTCTCGTGTTTCATAACGCTTTTTCACATATCCATGTTACGTAAATATGTGAAAGACCCGAACCACATTATTGAGTTAGAACCCACGAAATAGCGAAAGATTTGACGTATGAAGAGGTTCCCGCTCAAATCTTGGATAAGAAGAACATATTCTACGCCCAAGGTTATAGCTCAAGTCAAAGTTTTGTGGAGGAACCACGATGTTGAGGAAATGACTTGGGAGTTAGAATCTAAAATGAAATCAAGGTATCCTTACCCCTTCGACATATCAGGTACGTACCCTAATTTCAAGGGCGAAATTTGATAAGAAGAGGAGGTTGTAAGACCCCAACTTTTATAAATAAAGATGAATTTTCTATAAATATTATTTTTGAATATTATGGAATAAATTTGATATAATGTTATAGTTGTGGGTAATAATTATAAATTTTGCAAAGTAAAAAGTGTTGTTATAAAATATTTGTTTGGTCTGGGAATATTCTTTTGTTGGGGAATATTCGATACGACGACTCAATCATTAGTGGACCCTACAATGTAAGTATTATCGTAGTTAGAAAATGACAAAATTATCTTTCTATAAAAATAACGGAGGTGTTACTGTTAAAAGCCGTTGAACTACCCTAGTAAAAAAATGCGATGTACGGCGTGAGTTGTATAAGAAGACACGATATTGATTATTGATCTTTACGTGAGTAAGTCACTCGGTATGCTCAATTATTACTACGATAATTCTGATCATATCTCTTATATTATTGATTCAATTATTGTCACAAAGATCATCTCAGATAATATGTTATAGTATTAAATCAATAATTGAGACGACAAGTTATAAATGATTAATAATTGTTGAAAGATTAAATATGTGTTGATTAAAAATAAAATGATTTGTGCTAATATTTATTCAATCCTTGATGTATATAAAGAGTCTGTTATGAGAAGTTTGTGGTAAGTTTGATTATTTTATTTAGGGGCCCATATGTCATCATCTAAGAGTCTCTTCGTCAATAGTAATTACCTTCGTCAATAGTAATTACCTTTGTGAATAGTGTAAGACCCCGAATTTTATGAAATAAAAGTATTCAATTTTTTTTAATTACTATTCATGAGTTACTATTCATGAGTTACTATTCACGAAGTTACTATTCACGAGTTACTATTCATGAGTTACTTATTCACGAAGTTACTATTCATGAGTTACTATTCACGAGTTACTATTCACGAGTACTATTCATGAAGCGTGATAATTTTTTTTTACGTAGAAGGCATTACTCAATAATTGTTACGATAATTCTTGTTTAATATTTTATTTTATTGATTCAATAATTGCTACGTTGATATTTTATATTATTGTTGTTTCAATAATTATCACTACAAGATGATATTTTCTATTATCTACAGCAATAATTCATATTATCTGAATAATATTATTGGATAACATTATTGGCAATTCCTAGAAAATTACATGCCTAAGGAGAGGTTTGGTCACCTAATCAAGGCCAAGAAGAAGAGAAATTCTTATTGAAAGCCCTCTTCCTGGAGAACCCATTTTTGGTTGTTAATATTGTGATTATGTAATATTATTTGTGAATAATTAATTATTGATTTTTATGATGAGAAAATATTTATTTTATGTGGATATAGATGGAGAAAATTTTTAATGTGACAATTGTTGAAAATTAATATTTTATCTTTTTTTTTGATAAAATAATTCATTTAAATATATTATTTTAATAATATAATAATGGTGATATTTTTTACAATGAATGTGGAATATATGAGTATATGAGGAGGAAGAATATTTTTTTTACAATAAATGTTTAAAACATGTTAAACATGTCTGTGGACCCCATTTATTGACCGAAATTTGATTATAGATCAGAAAATCGTTCGTTTGTGGATTTCAATCAATTTACATTTAGAATTTGGAAAAACTTTCTTCGCAAAGTTGTAGAGAATTGAATTTCCTATAAAAACTCGCGCGATTCGAATTTTTTGATAAAAGGGCTATTTATTATGAATTATTGAAGTTCTAAAGCTCTGAAATAATTGATTTTTGGAAGTTTAAAATAATTTAAATAACAAAAACGTTTTTTGTGCAAGTCTTGTGAGGTGGGCTACTTGGTGGCTGAGGTTTTGAAGCAAAATAAGTGTGCTTTGGAATAAAAATAATATATATTAATATTTTATTAAATTTTCTGCTTTGGTGTTCTAAGTATTTTCCTATAAATAGGGTGCTTAGGTTAGAATTGAAAATCACACCAGAAACTGAAATTTTCTCTCTCTATATTATCGAGCGTATTCTTGTGAGTATTATGAGTATACTTTGAGTGTTGCTATATCTGATGCAAGTTCGCTCAAATTCAGTTATTATTCTAATTAAAGTCTTTTTTTTTGAGGTAAGGGATAGTAAGGGATTTTAAGGGTTATTATGTTTTTAGTTTCAAAATTATTCTGAACCTTCAAAAATTTTGGAAAAATTTGAAATGATATTTTGATGAGTTTTGTAGAGTTTGTCCCAAAATGGCAATTTTTGGATGTATAGATTAGGAGTTATGGATTTTATGAGAAAAGACTATTTTAAAAGTAACTATTTATAACTCCTTGTGATTAACTCCAAAATTGATGAAATTTTTATTGGGAGTACATCTATATAATATCAGTATACCGTGTAAATTTCAAAATTGTTGGATAAAAGTATAATTTATGATAAATGTTTAAATATTCGGTGATTTTGGCCATATGAAAAATAGTAAATGAATTTTTAAAATTTTGAGAAAAATATATGTTCAATATGGGACTATGTTATGCT
This sequence comes from Panax quinquefolius, assembly GCA_020205615.1. Lineage (NCBI taxonomy): Eukaryota > Viridiplantae > Streptophyta > Magnoliopsida > Apiales > Araliaceae > Panax > Panax quinquefolius. Next base: position 11,136,603 of record CM035172.1, on the reverse strand, counting down.
AAATCCCAGAAAAGAAATATTTTTGGAACTGAGTTGGTATTTTTCATGAAAATGTTCTAGTTATGAGTAATGAATTAAATATGTTATGTGAAGTAAGAAAATTGGAAAATATGATTTATTGGCTTGAGAATCATATATGAGGTATATGCAGATTTTTATGAGGGTTTTGGTTAATGATGATGAAATCTTATGAGTTTGGCATTTTTAGATGATTAAATGCATTAATTATTAAAGTGTAAATAATTGGATTAAATTATTTATAAGTTTAAGAAATGATTAAAATATTATTATAATATTAATAATATTAGATTATGAGATTTCTAAGTGATTTATAACATTTGGATTAAGGTGTTATAAATATGGATATGAATTTTATTATGAAACTTTATCTTTTCGTATCGAGGGAGTTCTTATACGCACGATACTTGAGATTATGCATTTAATACGGGTCTTATTCACGACAAATTGGTTTCTTCTTTGACCAAATTATCGTTGATTTATGAATCTTACTCTTAAAATTAAAACTATGTTTTGATTATATTGTTTTATATAACATTCTTATAACCCTAATGATAATATTTCTCTTTGACTTGAGTGTAAAAAGATGGGTAGATTATTGGTATACGGTCGTGACTATAGGTTCTCTTTGGCGATGGTGCAAAAGTTGAATTGTTGACCGTATGATCATGACCATTGAATTTATAATTGAATATTTTTAGCTTAAGTGCAAGGTGAATTGATCAACATGGTTATAATTATTGTTATATAACTTCGAAATGATTATGTATTTCTTTGATATATGAATATCTTTGGCTCGTTGTGCAAAGATGACTTGTTGATGAATATCTTAACTTTTGTAGTCACAAAGATTAATTATTGATTAATATCTTTTGCTCGTAATGCAAAGATGACTGTTGTTGAATATCTTTAGCTTTGTAGCAAAAGATGAATTATTGATGAATATCTTTGGCTCGTGAATGCAAAGATGACTGTTGTTGAATATCTTTAGCTTTGTAGTGTAAAGATGAATCTGGCGATGAATATCTTTGGCCCGTGGTGCAAAGATGAATTTATTAGTATGATTATGAGCAGAACTGTGATTTGGTATAACCATGATATTTGATGTTTCGGTAAAGATGTGATGAAAATTATCTTCGTCTGGATGAGAAGAGGAATTTAGAATCACAATTATGATTATGAGTTATTCATATGATTGTGGAAAGGAACTGTTGATTGATGTTACGAGGATAAAATATTGTTGGTGGACTTTTAACGTGGAGAAGACAATAGACTTTATAGTCTATTTGACTCTTTTAATGGATTGCTTCGTTCACCGCAACTATGGTTGAAAAGTTTTATCATCTACCATATGTTCTAAATCTACGATTTATTATTGATGAAGACTATTGATAATTTATGTATCTTTAGTTATAATATTCTTTCTTGAGCTAGTTGTGCTTCACCCTTTTGTTTCACAATTCCTTTCGTGTAATAAAAGTGTAGGCCGGGTTGAAATGGGGATAACAAGGGAATAGAATCGGTGGTCTATAGTTGTTGAAGTTCTCCCTAAAGAGTATGGAAATAATTTTATTGAGGACTTTAGTGTGTTGTATTTTATACATCATTTAATAGTTATTTTGGTGAATTAAATAGGGTGAAAGAAACCCAACTTTGGAAGGGTGTTTTGTCACTATCATACAAAATGTCTAATGACATACAAACTCGTGTTATCATAAGACATGGTTGTGCTCATCCACTTCTTTGAGTATATTTACAAGCACTACCTATATAATCTTGGTGTTTGTTTGGAGTATAATACCCAATTAGAGACAAGTGGAGATAATGATATGTCGAGAGAAGACTCACCATTGGGAAGAATATGATAGTAATCTTCTCGTTTTTCTTTGGGGTCTATTAGGTCAACCAAGGATAATTACGTGGCCATATGATATCTACTATAACCTAAAAGCATGGTGTAAGACCCAGCTTTTATAAATAAAGATGAATTTTCTATAAATATTATTTTTGAATATTATGGAATAATTTGATATAATGTTATAGTTGTGGGTAGTATTTATAAATTTTGCAAAAGTATGCAAGTGGTTATATTATATTAGATTGGTGGGAATATTCTTGTTTAGCGGGGAATATTCGTCATAACTACTCAATCATTGGTGGACCTCACAATGTAATTATTATTTTTGATTGAGAAAACGACAAAAATATTTTATTGAAATAACGGCGGAAGTTTTACTGGTTGATCTTTGTTGAACTACTTCCGGTAGTAAAAGTACAGTAATACATGTGGTTGCATAGTATCACACGGTATTGATTATTGATGCTTATGTGAGAAGTCACTCGGTTTGATTCCATTATTATGTGAATTATTATAGTGATAATGAGTTTTTGTTTTATTCAGTATTATTAAAGTAATAAAACGAAACATCTTTTTATATAAAAAGTAATACTTTATTAAAGTTATTTTATAAATAAAATATATTATATTTTATTATGCATAGTGTTCGCATAGTGTTTTTCGCATAGTGTTTTGCATAGTGTTTGCATAGTAAAATGTTTTTATATAAATAGAATATATTATATTTTATTTAAAATATTTTGCTTTAAATATGGACCGTCGATTAAAGTAAATCAATCTGGACCGTTCATGGATTAGTTACTTATGCATTCCATTTTCCTATAAATAGAAGTTCATTCCTTCATTATTTTCTTTACGATTTCATTGAAACTCAGAGAGAGAAATTATAGAGAGAAGCTTATAGAGAAAGTTATAGAAAGAAGAAGAGTATTCTGCTACTTCACTACTTCTATATTCAGCTTTTTACGGTAAGGGGTGTTATTCTTTCTTCTTGAAGAGAACTTCATTATTCCATTCACTATTATTCTCATTGGAATAACTTTGTAAAATTAGCATACCCTATACATAACCTCAGATACGCTGATACCCTATACTTGGTGAAATCTTTATGTTATTCCATTGCTTATTATTCTGTTGGAATAACTTTTATACGCTTGGTTTACCCTATACTTGGTGACATTCTTCATTATTCTGCATTGGAACATCCTGCATGTGTTTTACACCTTACTGGTTCCGCCTTTATTATTATTATTCATTGGAACATCCTGTGCATGTGTTTTACACCGACCGGTTCCGCTTTTTATCATTCTGTTGGAATATCCTATCTCGTGTGTTTTACACCGATCCGGTTCCATCTTTATTATTCTGTTTGAACATCCCGTCGCTTGTGAATTTCACGACCTCGGTTCTTATTATTATTATTCATTGGAATAACTCGCTCTGCTGAAGTACCGCATGCATGGTGATTTCTTTTGTTATTCCATTCTTTATTATACCCAATTGGTTAAAACTTTGACTTCTATACTCCATGAAATTAGTAGAATATCCTCGATATTTGCGTTTCATCCAATATCTTTTCATGGAAATATTCTTCGATCATTCTTGAATTTTACTCTCTGAAAGTCAGATCATGTCGACAATTTGGACGTTAATAATTCCTGGATAAAATAATTCTTGAACTTGTTTTATTGAATTCTTATATCATTGTCATCATCCTCATGTTTATATTTTTTTAAAGTCATCTCGTGGCTCGTAGAGCATGGATGGACTTGGTATGATTATGACCGAGGATTATTCGGTGTAATCATGGTAGTAATGTTACAAATGATGTGGTAAAAATCCTCGAAGGGTAGTAGTGCATTGATGGACGATTGTTGGCATGATCATGACCATTAATGAATACACAACTATTCTCGGCCGTAGAAAGGGAATAATTGTGGTCGTGATACTAAAGAATATCCTCGGTAGTAGCTGCGTAGGGGTGATTCGATGATGTGGATTATTTATTAAAGTTTGAGTCTCAAATATAATGATGATGAAAAACCTTTTAAATCATAAAAGATAGTAGATTTTATTTTCTACTTGACTTTTTTAATGGATTGATATTCACCGCAGCTTAAACCGGTTTATCATTGTATTTTATCGGTTTAACATTGTTGAAGACTATTGATAATTTATTCGCATTATCTTAGTCATAATATTTCTTCTTGGGCTAGTTGAGCTCACCCTTTCTTTCACCGTTTTCTTCTTGAAATGAGAATATATAAACGAGCCTGGGAAACGAGTGATGGTCCTCAAGATAAGATTAGTAGTCCTCACTATTCGTGAAATAGTGTGATAATAATTGTAATGAGGACTTTTGTTTGAGTTTGTATAATATCTAGTAGATTTATATTTGTATTTAAACTCACGCTTTATGTCGATTGCACAAGACATGCTTATGTTAATAAGTTATATTTAAATTACATTACCATGTAAGTGGCGACCCAAGATGGGTGATGTATACATAATTTTGGTGGCGTCCACACATGGCCTCCCATGTATGAAGGTTTCCTGAGCACTTCCCAAAGATTCTAATTTCTAAAAACAGCTTTTTGACTATACCTTTATGTAAGGTGTCATTGTGACGTCTACTACGATTTGGTATATATTTGTATCCAAACTCACAAGATATGTGTTGTTGTATTTTTCACGACAATTGTTATAATAAAGTTGTAGTTGTTTTCCGTACCATATATTTGGCGACTTCGAAATGGGTTGGATGGAATGGACCTATTTTGGGTCGTTATAAATAAATAATTACCTTCGTCAATAGTAATTACCTTTACCAGACGTCAAACCACTTGCCGTTTCATATTATAAAGCGCCGAACCACTTGTCGTTTCACATTACAGGTGTCGAACCACTTGTCGTTTCACATTACAAAGCGCCGAACCACTTGTTGTTTCACATTACAAAGCGCCAAACCACTTGTCGTTTCACATTACAGCGTCAAACCACTTTTTCTGCTCACATCACCAAATCGTCAAGCCACTCGCTTTTCACATGGCGGTCTTAAGCTAGAAATCTTCTCTAAATAGAGGCCTAGTGCTTCATTATTTTCACGAATTCATTCAAGCTATAGTGAGAGAAAGTATATAGAGAATAAGAGAGAAAGAAGAAGAGTATTTTGTTACTACACTACTTCGTAGTATTCAATCTCCTACCAAAAGTAAGGGGTGTTATTCTTTCTTATTCATGAAGAGAATCTGTTGTTATTCCATTGCTTATTATTCTGTTGAATAACTTTGTATACGCTTTTACCTATACTTGGTGACATTCTTCTATTATTCTGTTTGAACATCCTCATCATGTGTTTTACACCGGACTGGTTCCGCTTTTTATTATTATTCTGTTGGAACATCCTCATGCAGTGTTTTTACACCCTGGTTCCGCTCTTTATTATTATTCGCTTGGAACATCCTCGCTACATGAGTTTTACGCCGGACCGGTTTCTATTCTTTATTATTCTCATTGGAATATCCGTGCATGCGCTTTTACGGCGGACTGGTTCCGTTATTTATTATTATGTTGGAATAACTCGCATGCGATTACTATCGCATGCGTGGTGATTTCTTTTGTTATTCCATTCTTTATTATACCTAGTTGGTTAAAACTTTGACTTCAATACTCTATGAAATTAGTGGAATATCCTTGATATTTGCGCTTACATCCAAGATCCTTTCATGGAAATATTCTTCTCGAAGATTCTTGAATTTTACTCTACAAAGCAATTATCATGTTGATGGTTTGGATGTTATTGTTCCTAGATAAATCATAAAAGATAGTAGATTTTATTTTCTACTCGACTCTTTTAATGGATTGCATATTTCTTTACCGCAGCTTAAACCGTTGTCTATTGTATTTTATCGCTTTAACATTGTTGAAGACTATTGATAATTTATTCGCATTATCTTAGTCATAATATTTCTTCTTGGGCTAGTTGAGCTCACCCTTTCTTTCACCGTTCTCTTCAGAAATGAGAATATACCGGGACGACGAGTCGGGGAAGCGAGTGATGGTCCCAAGATAGCATTAGTAGTCCTCACTATTCGTGAAATAGTGTGATAATAATTGTAATGAAGACTTTTTGTTTGAGTTTGTATAATATCTAGTAGACGATATTTGTATTTAAACTCACGCTTTATGTCGTATTGTTCAAGACAAGCTTATGTTAATAAGTTATATTTAAATTACATACCATGTAAGTGGCGACCCAAGATGGGTGATGTATACCTAATTTTGGGGCGCCACGGTTGATATCGTAGCTAAGGATATGATCCTGCTAAGATGTGAGAAAAGTACTAGGAGGGAGAGACGGGAATACCTTCGCTAGTATGACCTACCTAAGTTTATGTGCTATTTTATTGGTTTCATTCGAATATAAAGATAATTGTTACATGTCAATTAATCTTTTGTTTTGTGGCGATATCTCAAAATGACATCCGAGAATGTTGAGAATAAGAATGGAGCACAAAGCGATCGTTGATTCACCACATATCAATAATCGTGATAATGTGCATCGTGAAGGCGATAATCCTCATGAAACAACAACACCGACCAAATGATGAATGATCAAATGTTCGAGGCTTTATGCAATTTATGCAACAAAGAAAGAGAGCGACTCTGCCCAAAACGTAGGGGTGGAAACACGGAAAACTCTCGGTGCACACCGCTAAACAATTCAAGGAGCTGGGACCACCGAGGAGTTTAAGGAGAGACAAAACCACTTCAAGTGGAAGCATGGATAAAGCAGATTACCAAGATATTTGATGTCTTGGGATGCTCCGAGAGCAAAAGGTTCCCTTCACGCTTTTTATATTGCTTGGCGGAGAGGCGACATCGGTGGGAATCGGTAAAAACGTACTCAACCTCATTGTCTTCAAGATATCTTGGGAGAAGTTCCAGAGTCGCTTCAACGACAAATAATTTCAAAAGTATTCGCCATATGAAGGAGGTAGAGTTTATCAAGTTGGAACAAAACAATATGGCCGGTGTCGCAATACGAGGCAAAATTTGCGGAGTTATCACTTGTTTCGTCCCCACTCGGTGGATAATGAAGAGAATGGCGCGAATGTTTTTAAGAGGTTTGAAGTTTGAGATACGCCAACATCTTATTTCTCATAAACCGTGTTTGTATTCGGATGTTGTAAATAGGGCTCGCCGATTAGTGGAGCGCGATAATGAGTCAACGCAACTAAAAAGAAGCGGTAAATTAAGAAGTTATAATACCAATGAGAGTAGTCATCGAGCGGTGACAACAAGCGTGGAGGAATCAACAGCCGGATATGGTAACCACTTCGGTGGTAATCGTAGGCAAAACAATAAGAATGGACATTTCAAGAAACGGAGATTCAACAATGATGGAAAGACGCCGAAGACCAAAGACCCGTTGTTAAGGAAGGAGAAAGACCACCTATCATATGCTTCAATGCGGAGAAGAGGGACACATCGGTCCGAATCGTGGTCATGCCATCCAAAGCGTGTTATAATTGTGGAAGAGAAGGTCACTTAGCTCGATTTTGTCGCCATCAAGACAAATTCAACTAGGATGGAGGCACCAAAGGTCAGTCCCGTAAAAAGTCAAACCCAGTAGTCTGCAAGGGAGGCGTTTGTTGTGACCTCCCAGAGAGCAAGGAACCCGAATGAGGTCATCACGTGTAAGCTTATCATAAACTCTAATGAAGTCTACACTTTATTTGATCTTCGGTTCTACCCATTCTTTTATTTCTCCTACTTGCGCCATCGATTAAATTTGACTCGGAGAAATTAGACTTTGACTTATCTGTGGAAACTCCGTTGGGAGAAACCTTCATTACATCCACCGGTTTATAAGTCTTGTTTGGTTCAAATCGGTACCCTCACATTACCCGTCGATCTTATTTCATTAAAAATACTTGTATTTGACGTGATTCTAGGGATTGATTGGTTAACTACTTATCATGCAAAAATTGATTGTTTTCGTAAGTTGTTAGCTTTCATATTCCTAATCAACCTATTATGCGAATTCAAACGACCAAACCATTAAAATTAATCACGGTCATCTCAAGCCATAAAGCTATTCGTTTATTGAAAAATGGATGTCAAGCTTTCTTAGCTCATATCACATGATTTAAACAAAAATACGCCGGTTTTGAGCGATATTTCTATTGTTAATAAATTTCTGACGTATTCTCCGAAGAACTTCCTCGCCTACCCCGAGCGTGAAATTGAATTTTGTATCGACCTTGAACTTTGGTACAAAAACCTATTTCCAAAGCCCCATATCGAATGGCTCTATTGAACTTCGAGTTAAAGACCCAACCGCAGAATTGTTAGACATCGGCTTTATTCGTCCCCAAGATTTCTCCTTGGGTGCTCCTCGCTTACTATTCGTGAAGAAGAAAGATGGGAGTATGCGACTTTGTATTGATTATCGGAGTTGAATCATGTCACCATCAAAAATAGGTATCCATTGCCACGTATTGATGACCTCGTTTGACCCGGTTGCAAGGAGCCAAATTCTTTTCAAAGATCGATCTTCGCTTCGATATCACTAATTGAAGATTAGAACCACGACATTCCAAAGACGGCTTTCGGAACTCGATCACGGGCATTATGAATTCCTAGTCATGTCTTTTGGATTGACTAATGCTCTCGCCGCCTTCATGGATATGATGAACCGAGTATTCAAGGAATATTTAGATCACTTTGTGGTCGTCTTTATCATGACATCCTTATTTATTCCAAAAGCCGTGAAGATCATGAGAGCAACACTTGAGGTCGACACTCCAAAAGCTTCGTGAATATAAGCTTTATGCCAAGTTGAAGAAATGCGAGTTCGTCAAGAAGTAGCATTCCTTGGGCACGTGGTATCAAGTCATGGAATATCCGTTGACCCAAAGAAAGATTGAAGCTATTCAAAGCCGGGAACAACCTAAATCGATGGACCAAGTACGTAGCTTTCGGTTTAAATTTGGTTATTATCGGAGATTCGTGGAAGGATTTTCTCGAATCGCTACTCCATCGACTCACCGACTCGAAAAAGATACAAAGTTCAGATTGGAGCGAAGAATGTGAGAAGAGTTTTCAAGAACTCGAGAGAGACTTATTTCAAAGACTGCTACGGCAATACCATCCGCCTCGGAGGATTTGTCATCTACGGTGATGCTTGAGCAAAGGGTTGGGATGTGTTCTTATGCAACATGGAAAAGTTATAGCCTATGCCTCGCGACAACTCAAAGAATATGAGAGGAATTATCCTACTCATGATCTGGAGTTAAGCATTTATTATCTTTCAGACTTAAAATTTGGAGGCATTACTTGTATGGGGAGAAAGTGGAGATCTTTACGGATCATAAAAGCCTCAAATATTTCTTCACTCAAAAGGAACTCAACATGCGACAACGACGTTGGCTTGAACTGCTTGAAAGATTATGATCATACCATCCAATACCATCCTCGGAAAGCGAACGTGGTAGGCGATGCATTGAGTAAAGATCGTGTGCAAGCACGAAAGTGCGTTATTGTCAACACAAAGGCCCATTTTGTGTGACTTGTAAAGGATGGAGATAGAGTTAAAGACTCTGGGGACGCATGTGATGATAAGCGAATATACTGAGTAGAACCGACTTTAATCGATAAAGTTAAAGTCGCTCAAGCTACGGACACTGGAGCGATGCGTATGAGGAAGAAAGTCAAGAGAGGTGCTATATCTAAGCAAGAATCGATGAAGAAGGAATACTTGAGTCAACTCCACTTTGTGTTCTTAACGACCGATTTAAAGTATAATATCATGATGGAGGCACACAACACACCATTTGCAATCCATCTCAGGAGTACCAAATGTATCATGATATTCGGCATACATTTTGGTGGAGCAATATGAAGAGAGAGATAAGCGCATTGTTTATCTCAAGGTGTCTAACTTGTCAACGAGTTAAAGCGGAGCATCAAGTACCAAAAGGTCCATTGCAACCACTTGAAATTCCGTAATGGAAGTGGGAGCACATTACCATGGATTTAGCACTGGCCTTCCTAAGGTTTCTCAAGGCATTGATGCGATTTGGGTCATTGTTGATAGATTGACCAAGTCCGCTCATTTCTTACCGATCGAGAAACTTATACACTTGAACGTCTTTGCTCAGATGTACATAAACGAGATTGTAAGATCGCATGGTATGCCGGTATCCATAGTTTACGATCGAGACCCAAGATTCACTTTTACAATTTTGGGTTAGTTTGCAAAAAGCTATGGGCACAGGACTTCACGATTTAGCTTGGCATATCATCCTCGCATTTTACCGACGAATGGAGAGGACTATTCAAACTCTTGAAGATCTATTAAGACTCGTGTTCTTGATTTCAAGGGAGTTGGGACAAGTTCTTACCATTGGTGGAGTTTTCCTACAACAACAGCTTATCAAGCAAGTATTGGTATGGCTCCATTCAAAGCGTTGTATGGAAGAAAGTGTCGTTCTCCAAGATCTTTGGGATGAGGTGGGTGAAGCAACGTTGTTGGGACCGAGTTGAATACGTATGACTACGGAAAAGATTCAAACGATCCGACAACGTATAAAAACCTCACAAAATCGACAAAAAGAGTTATCTTGATCTTCATCGAAAGGACGTGGAATTTGATATAGGATATCATGTGTTGTTAAGAGTTGCTCCATGGAAAGGAGTTACAAGATTTGAAAAGAGAGGAAAACTTAATCCTCGATTCATCGGTCCATTTTAATCCTCGATCGAGTAGGAACTCGCGGGCTATGTAGACTTCGCTTTACCGCCAAATATATCTCATGTTCATAACGCTTTTCACATATCCATGTTACGTAAATATGTGAAAGACCAACCATATTATTGAGTTAGAACCGGACGAAATAGCGGAAGATTTGACGTATGAAGAGGTTCTGTTCAAATTTTGGATAAGAAGGAACATATTCTACGCTCCAAGGTTATACCTCAAGTCAAAGTTTTGGAGAGGAACCACGATGTTGAGGAAATGACTTGGGAGTTAGAATCTGAAATGAAATCAAGGTATCCTTACCTCTTCAACATTTGAGGTACGTACCTAATTTCGAGGGTGAAATTTCATAAGAAGGGAGGTTGTAAGACCCCAACTTTTTATAAATAAAGATGAATTTTCTATAAATATTATTTTTGAATATTATGGAATAATTTGATATAATGTTATAGTTGTGGTAATATTTATAAATTTTGCAAAGTATGCAAGTGGTTATATTATATTCGATTGGTCTAGGGAATATTCGGTTTAGCGAGGGAATATTCGTATAACTACTCAATCATTGGTGGACCCTACATAACGTAATTATTATTTGGATTGAAAAACGACAAAAATATTTTATTGAAATAACGGCGGAAGTTTTACTGGTTGATCTTGTTGAACTACTCGGTAGTAAAAGTACAAGAATACATGTGGTTGCATAAGTAGCACCTTTGGTATTGATTATTGATGCTTATGTGAGAAGTCACTCACTTTGATTCCACTATTGTAATGAATTATTATAATGATAATGACTTTTTGTTTTATTCAGATTATTAACGTAATAAAATGAAACATCTTTTATATAAAATGTAATACTTTATTAAAGTTATTTTATAAATAAAATATATTATATTTTATTATGCATAGTGTTGCATAGTGTTTTGCATAGTGTTTTGCATAGTGTTTGCATAGTAAAATGTTTTTATATAAATAGAATATATTATATTTTATTTAAAAGATTTTGCTTTAAATATGGATAGTCGATTAAAGTAAATCAATCGGACCGCTCATGGATTAATTACTTATGCATTCCATTTTCCTATAAATAAAGCTCATTCCTTCATTATTTTCTTACTAATTCATTGAAACTCTAGAGAGAAATTATAGAGAGAAGCTATAGAGAAAGTTATAGAAAGAAGAAGAGTATTCTTTTACTTCACTACTTCTATATTCATTCTTTTTACTAGTGAGGGGTGTTATTCTTTCTTCTTAAAGAGAACTTCATTATTCCATTCACTATTATTCTGTTGGAATAACTTTTGTAAAAGTGGCATACCCTATACATAACCTCATGATACGCTGTGCATACCCTATACTTGGTGAAATCCTTATGTTATTCCATTGCTTATTATTACATTGGAATAACTTTGTGTCTGCTGTTTACCCTATACTTGGTGACATTCTTCTATTATTACTTTGGAACATCACATGCATGTGTTTTACAATTGACTTGGTTCCGCCTTTATTATTATTCATTTTGGAACATCACATGCATGTGTTTTACACGGACTGGTTCCGTCTTTATCATTCTACATTTGGAATATCCTATCATGTGTTTTACACCGGATCCGGTTCCATCTTTATTATTCTCATTGGAACATCCCGCTTTGTGAATTTCACCGACCAGTTCCGTTATTATTATTCTCGCTGGAATAACCCATGTCTGTCTAGTATTGCATGCATGGTGATTTCTTTTGTTATTCCATTCTTTATTATACCCAGTTGGTTAAAACTTTGACTTATACTCCATGAAATTAGTAGAATATCCTTGATATTTGGGTTTCATCCAAAGATTCTTTTCATGGAAATATTCTTCCGATCATTCTTGAATTTTACTCTACAAAGCGATATCATGTTGACAATTTGGGCGTTAATAATTCCCCGATAAAATAATTCTTGAACTTGTTTTATTGAATTCTTATATCATTGTCATCATCCTCATGTTTATATTTTTTTAAAGTCATCTCGTGGCACAGAGAGCATGGATGGACTTGGTATGATTATGACCGTGGATTATTCGATTGTAATCATGACCGTAATGTTACAAATGATGTGGTAAAAATCCTCGATGGTAGTAGTGCATTGATGGACGCTTGTTGGCATGATCATGACCATTAATGAATACACAACTATTCTTGGCCGTAGCGGGGAATAATTGTGGTCGTGATACTAAAGAATATCCTTGGTAGTAGTGCGGGGTGATTTGATGATGTGGATTATTTATTAAAATTTGAGTCTCAAATATAATAGTGATGAAAAACCTTTTAAATCATAAAAGATAGTAGATTTTATTTTCTACTTGACTCTTTTAATGGATTGCGTATTCATTGCGCAGATTAAACCGGTTTATTGTTATTGTATTTTATCGGTTTAACATTGTTGAAGACTATTGATAATTTATTACGCATTATCTTAGTCATAATATTTCTTCTTGGGCTAGTTGAGCTCACCCTTTCTTTCTTTCATTCTCTTGAAATGAGAATATAAATTTGGGGACTGGGAAACGAGTGATGGTCCCGAAGATAGCATTAGTAGTCCTCACTATTACGTGAAATAGTGTGATAATAATTGTAATGAGGACTTTTTGTTTGAGTTTGTATAATATCTAGTAGGCGATATTTGTATTTAAACTCACGCTTTATGTCGTATTATACAAAGATGTTATGTTAATAAGTTATATTTAAATTCTGTACCATGTAAGTGGCGACCCAAGATGGGTGATGTATACATAATTTTGGTGGCGTCACACATGGCCTCCCATGTATGAAGGTTTCCTTGAGCACTTCCCAAAGATTCTAATTTCTAAAACAGTTTTTGACTATACCTTTATGTAAGGTGTCATTGTGACGTCTTCTGGTTGGTATATATTTGTATCCAAACTCACAGCATATGTGTTGTTGTATTTTTCACGACAATTGTTATAATAAAGTTGTAGTTGTTTTCCGTACCATATATTTGGCGACTCAGAATGGGTTGGATGGAATGGACCTATTTTGGGGTCGTTACAAATAGTAATTACCTTCGTCAATAGTAATTACCTTTACCAGACGTCAAACCACTTGCCGTTTCATATTATAGGCGTCGAACCACTTGTCATTTCACATTACAGGTGTCGAACCACTTGTCGTTTCACATTACAGGCGTCGAACCACTTGTTGTTTCACATTACAGGCGTCAAACCACTTGTCGTTTCACATTACAGGCGTCAAACCACTTTTCTGTTCACATCACGATTATCGTCGAGCCACTTGCCTTTTCACATGGCAGGTGCTAAGCTAGAAATCTTCTCTAAATAGAGGCCTAGTGCTTCATTATTTTCACGAATTCATTCAAGCTATAGTGAGAGAAAGTATAGAGAGAATAAGAGAGAAAGAAGAAGAGTATTTTGTTATTACACTACTGCAGATTCAATCTCCTACCAAAAGTAAGGGGTGTTATTCTTTCTTATTCATGAAGAGAATCGTTGTTATTCCATTGCTTATTATTCATTGGAATAACTTTTGTATACTGCTGTTTACCCTATACTTGGTGACATTCTTCTATTATTCTGCTGGAACATCACATGCATGTTTTTACACCCACTGGTTCCGCCTTTATTATTATTACATTTGGAACATCACATGCATGTGTTTTTTAGGACTGGTTCCGCCTTTATTATTATTACTTTGGAACATCCTCATACATGTGTTTTACGCCGACCGGTTCTATTCTTTATTATTCCATTGAATATCACATGCATGCGTTTTTACGGCGACTTCTGGTTCCGTTATTTATTATTATGTTGGAATAACCTGCATGTGCGGTCTATCGCATGCATGGTGATTTCTTTTGTTATTCCATTCTTTATTATACCTAGTTGGTTAAAACTTTGACTTCTATACTCTATGAAATTAGTGGAATATCCTTGATATTTGCGCTTCATCCAGTATCCTTTCATGGAAATATTCTTCTCAAGATTCTTGAATTTTACTCTACAAAGCGATGATCATGTTGATGGTTTGGATGTTATTGGTTCTAGATAAATTAATTCTTGAACTTGTTTTATTGAATTCTTATATCATTGTCATCATCCTCATGTTTATATTATGTTGAAAGTCATCATGGCTCATAAGGCATAGATGGACTTGGTATGATTATGACCGAGAGACTATTGATTAATCATGGTAGTAATGTTACAAATGATGTGGTAAAAATCCTCGGTGGCCGTAGTGCATTTATGGACGATTGTTGGCATGATCATGACCATTAATGAATACACAAATATTTTTTGCTCTCGTAGTGCATGAATAATTGTGGTCGTGATGCTAAAAGAATATCCTCGGCCGTAGTCTGAGGGTGATTCGATGATGTGGAATATTTATTAAAGTTTGAGTCTCAAATATAATGATGATGAAAAACCTTTTAAATCATAAAAGATAGTAGATTTTATTTTCTACTTGACTCTTTTTTTAATGGATTCTTTGGTTCCATTGTAGTTAAACTTGATGTTCATTATATTTTATCGGTTTAACACTTTGTGTAGGCTAATGATAATTTATTACGCATTATCTTAGTCATAATATTTCTTCTTGAGCTAGTTGAGCTCACCCTTTCTTTCATCTTTTTCTCTTGAGAAATGAGAATATAAATTTGGGGACGAGTCGGGAACTGGAGTAATGGTCCGAGGAGGATAGCATTAGTAGTCCTCACTATTCGTGAAATAGTGTGATAATAATTGTAATGAGGACTCCTTTTGAGTTTGTATGATCTCTAGTAGACAATATTTGTATTCAAACTCACAGTTTATGTCGTATTGTACACGACAGTTATATTAGTAAGTTGTATTTAAATTCTGTACCATGTATCTGACTACCTAAGATGGGTGATGTATACCTAATTTTGGGGGCGTCACATAATTAACACTGTTTTATTATCCAGCCAAATTAAAACATAGTGTAAGACCCCAACTTTTATGAATAAAGATTAATTTTTCTATAAATATCATTTTTAAATATTATGGAATGAATTTGATATAATGTTATAGTTGTGGGTAATATTTATAAATTTTGCAAAGTCATGAAGTTGTTATATAATATTCGATTGGTGGGGGAATATTCGTTTTAACATGGAATATTAAATCAACAAGACAATCATTGGTGGGCCTTATGTGGGAATTATTGTTTGATTGAGAAAACAACAAAATACTTTATGAAAATAACGGCGGAAGTTTTACTGAATTAATCGTTGAAACACCTTAAGTGTTAAAGTAAATAGATATCTGGCGTGGTTGCATATATAGTAGCACACGGTATTGATTATTGATGCTTACGTGAGAAGTCACTCGGTTTTGTTCAATTATTATTACGATAATTCTTTGCGTAGTATCTTCGTTATTTGATTCAATTATTGTCAATATTTTATATATTATTAAATCAATAATTGATATGACAAAGTTATTAATATTATTATTTGCAATATTAACGATGTCTGCAGAAGTTACATCGAGGAGAGGTTTGGTCACCTAATTGCGTGCGATGGGGAGAAATCCTTATTGGAAAGCCCCTTTTTCAGGAACGACACAGTCGATTAATATTGTAAATTATAATAATGATGATAAATGTTGTTTTATTAGTATTATTAATGTAATAAAACAGAAAAAAACTTTTAATGTAATACTTTTATAAAGTTATACTGCTTTATTAGGCTATAAATAGAATATATTATATTCTATTATGCATAGTGTTTTGTATAGTAAAATCTTTTTATATAAAATGTAATACTTTTATAAATTATTTGTTTTATTAGACTATAAATAGAATATATTATATTTTATTATGCATAGTGTTGTATAGTGCCTGCATAGTGTTTGCAGAGTAAAAACTTTTTATATAAAACAGAATACTTTTTATAAAGTTTTGTTTTATTTGACTATAAATAGAATATATTATATTTTATTGAATAGTGTAACATTGTATCCTTTCCATTCTTCTATAAATAGGATGCTTAGTTAGAATTGAAAATCACACCAGAAGTTCAGAGAATTCTCCTTCTATAATCTTGAGCGTATTTCTTTAGAGTTAATTTTAAGAAGTTTTGAGCGTAGAAAACATAATAATTTTTCTTCAAGAATATCATCGCCCTACCAGTCGAAATACTCTTCTTTTTAAGGCAAGGGATATTATTTGTTGTACTCATAAGGGGTATTATTTCTTTCGTCTTCATGAAGAGAACTTATGTTATTCCATTCTTTATCATTATGTTGGAATAACCTATCTATGCGAAGTACCTCATACATGGTAAAATTCTTTTGTTATTCCATTCTTTATTATTACATTTGGAACATTACATACAATGCGTTTCACGCATGACCGGTTTTGTCTTTATTATTATTCTCACGGAACATCCTCATGCATGCGGTTTACGCATGACCTGGTTCCGTTCTTTATTATTCTGTTGGAACATCCTGTCTTTGCGGATTACGCATGGCGTGACCTAGTTCCTTCTTTATTATTACATTGGAATAACTTATGCTGCCATGATCTATCGCATGCATGGTGATTTCTTATGTTATTCTATTTTTTATTATTCTGTTAGAATAACCTGTTTATGTGGATTATCACATGCATGGTGAATGATCCTTTGTATTCATTCCTTATTAAATTGTGGAAATGATCAGTCTAAGTGGATTACCGCATGGCGATTTAAAATCCATTTGCGGTTTCATATATTCTCTTATATACTCGGTTGGTTAAAGCTTTGACTTCTATACTCCATGAAATTAGTGGAATATCCTTAATATTTAAACTTCATCCAAAGATTCTTTTCATGAAAATATTCTTCCGAGCATTCTTGAATTTTACTCCACAAAGCGAAGATTGTTGACAATTTGGACGTTATTGAGTTCGGGATAAATTAATTTATAAATCTTTAAAATTTATTCGTGAACTTGTTTTATTGAATTGTCATCATCTTCATGTTTATAATATGTTGAAAGTCATCTGTGGCATGTAGTGCATAGATGGACTTGGTATGATTATGACCAGGAATTATTCGGTATAATCATGACCGTAATGTTGCAAATGATGTGGTAAAAATCCTCATTGGCCGTAGTGTATTGATGGACAATTGTTGGCATGATCATGACCAATTATGAATACACGAATATCCTTGGCCCGTAGTGCATGAATAATTGTGGTCGTGATACTAATGAATATCCTTGACCGTAGTGCAGGGATGATGTGGATTATTTATTAAGATGAGTCTCAGCGATAAAAGTAATGAAAAATCTTTTAAATCATAGAAGATAGTAGACTTTATTCTCTACTTGACTCTTCTAATGGATTGCTTGTTCCGCTGCAGTTAAACTTGATGTTTGTTATATTTTATCAGTTTAACACTGTTGAAGGCTAACGATAAATTATTCTGCATTATCTTAGTCATAATATTTCTTACTGGGCTAGTTGAGCTTACCCTTTCTTTCACTGTTCTCTTCAGGAAATGAGAACGTAGTTGGGACTAGTCGGGGAACGGAGTGACGGTCCAGATGATAGCATTAGTAGTCTTCACTATTCTGTTAAATAGTGTGACAATAAATATAATGAGGACTCCATTGAGTGTGGATATTGTCTAGATGACAATATTCTTATTAAAACTTTCAGTTATGTCTTGTCATATTCTACACGATAATTATATTATTAAATTGTATTTGAATTTTATATCATATATTTGGCGACTCAAGATGGATGATGTATACCTATTTTGGGAGCGTCACACATAGTACTACGCTTTCGAAGCCTATGCTTAGGATGGATAATTAGAAATTGATAGGTGATGATATGGGATACACCACATCTTAAAATAACAACAATTATCATTTTAATATTTTAGGGTCTTGCCTTATTTTTTATATATAATTTTTAGCATGTTCACGCATTTAATCAACAGTAATTGATCAGCCTTAATAAGTAAATTTATGTGAATATATAGAAGGGATCTAAAATATACTTCTTAAATAACATTCATCTCTTAAATAGTATATATTTATTAAAATTATGTCGCTTTTGGAGATTATTTTAAAAATAAAATAATATTAAAAGAAAATGTTCCACTTACTTTCCTTTTATTTATAAAAATGTCACCCACGACCCCTACTTGTTTTTTAAAATAATATCCAAAACGCGATGTAGTTTTAATAAATATATGTTATTTAAGATGTATACTTTTAGATCTGTTTATATATATATATATATATATATATATATATATAGGGTTAAGGTTTATAAGGACTATAAACACAGGGTTTATAAAGAAAATTTTATTTCCAAGTAAATTTATTAATTCCACAAAATTATCTTTTACATAAATTTGAGACTCATATGTTATATTTATGTGAAATGAAATGTTGTCTAACATTTTTAGTTGTGTAAATACAATCTCTTTAATCTATTTTACCTCCCGTCTCTTGATTAATATATAATCATAAAAAATTATTAACATGAGATTTTTTAATAAAATATATAGTAATATGTATCCCTATAAAATCAACCTTTTTTAACGGTCAACTTGGTGATTCTGGGTCAGGTAAAATTTAACAAAATCAAATTAATTCACCGACATGGGTAAAGTTTTATCCTAAAAAATACATATTTACTCCCACTCCCCCACCTAGGGCAGAAGTCACATATCAAGGTGTGGGGTTAATTAACTTTGTTGGGAAACAAATATTTTATAATATATGATAAATTTAAAAAAAATTTAAGTGTAATACATAAATTGACTCCACTAAAATTTTATAATTTTTTTAATATACGAGGTCAAATTAAATTTTTAATAACTTTCTTAATTTTATATTACTTCTACTCCTTGATGTATGCATCTTCATAGCTCTAATATTTTTAAAATAAATAATAATCTAATTTATATTATTTTTATAACATAAGAAATTTAAATATTTATCAATAAATTTGTGATTAGAAAGGCGTATTAGAGGTCAGTAAGGTGTGTGTATATATATATATATACATAATTGTTAACGCCAAGATCTTTTCCCGTGCCTCAATCACGTAAAGCACGTCCTATCCTGCACAGTTCAACAAATTAATACCAGAAGCTTGACGGCTTGGACCGTCGGGGGATAACTCCGGCGTGAGAGTCAGTACAAGCTATCACAAGGTTTAACAATGGAGAAAAATAATGTGTAGTGTCTTGAGAGAGAAAATAAGTCAGTTACCTCTGTCCTTTGTGTGATCCTTGCCTTATATACTCTAAATTTGTGATTACAAAGGTGTATTAGAGGTTAGTAATTAAGGTCTATATATATATATATATATATATATATATATATATATATATATAATGTTATTACATATTATATTAATTATATTGTAATTAAATACATATTTTACATATGTAATCGATCAAAAAGTATAAATTTATTTAAATAAATTGGTTTTATGGCGCTGCTCCCGAAATCCCACTAAATTATTTATAGTATCACAATATTTTGACCCCACCCCAACGTCTATTTCAAAAAACTATTTTCACGTGATATAATTTAATCTCCTATTTTATCTCAACTAAATATCTCCCAACCCGGCCACTATATTAATCTCTCTCAACTCTTATTTTATCTATATCAATCTTTCTCACATAATTAAATCATGTTCTTTTTTATCCTCTCTTTTTTCTTTATTTTGAACATAATTTATCATAATTTTATTTTGTATTTTAAATTATAAAAATAAATAAATTAAAGCACACACATCATGCATGTGTGCCAGGTGATTAGTCTATATTTTGAAGCGTTCAACTTTTTATAACTGTTTTTTGGTGAAATTGGGTAACAATTACATGAGTCAGTTGCTTTATTTACTTTTCTATCTCCTCCTATTTTTCTTCAATATTTTAAGAAAAATATTAAATCCACAACATAAAATATTATTTTTACAATAAAAGTGTCGCTATAAATCCTATAACGACGATTTTTACCGTCACTATATACATCTACAACGACACTTTTTTATAAAAATAATAAAAAATGTTGTGAATTTAACAATTTCCTATTTTAATTATCACACCCTTTTTTCTCTTTCCACTTTCCTCTCGGTCCTAAGTATTTTTTACTCGCAATTAATTTACAGTTTTTTTTTCTCCTTTTTCATATTCTAATGTATGTGTATAATTTTATTTTCTTTCTGTAAATTTATATAGGGAAAAGGGTCAAAAAAGCCCCTGAAGTTTACCCCAATATCTCACTTGCATCCTAAACTAATTTTTTTTCCAAAAGTACCCTTAACGTTACATTTTTGGGTTATCAAGTGCTTGTAATTAACAAAAACACAAGCGGAATTAAAATGTGATGACGTAAGCGAAAACTTAAATATAAAATATATTCTAAATAAAACAATATATATTATTTAATCAAAACAAAAAATACTAAAATAAAAAATAAAAAAGCCTAACATATTTATATCATTTAATCAAAATAATAAAATTCAAATTATTTTGTTAACTAATCAAACCAACTAATTAAATAAAATAAGTTGTATAACATATTTACATCATTTAATCAAAATACTTAAATTACTAAAATCATAATACTAAATAATATTTTAAATTTCAAAACTGGAGTATTATGATTATTTTAGTAATTTTAATATTAATTTTAAAATCATATCAATTTAAAAATATTATGATGTAATTTGAATTTTTAATACATTTTTAAAATATTATTACATCATCAAATTATAACATATACTATTATGTATAGATTATTACATCATAAAATTTATTTCATTATAAACTTTTATAAATTATACAAATTTTCAAATTTAATATGTCATTTTTTTTCAAAATTAAATTATATATTTAATTTTGGGACGGAGAGATTAATATATTATTGAATCGATTTATATTAATATAAATAAAAAGTGATTATTTTAGGAAAATAAAAAAATTGATTAATGAGAATTTTTTTGTGAAGATGGAGTATTTATTCTTGTTGTTCAAGACTTTCTGTAATATTAAAGTTTAAAATGTTAGTAAAAATTATTCGAGTACTATATTGGCGGGAAGCCAAGGAATCTATACATAACAGTAATAATAATATTAAATGAATTTTGCTAGTATTATGATTTTAGTATTTTTAATGATGTAATTTAAATTTTCGTTCTTTTAATTAATTAACAAAATAATTTAAATTTTAGTATTTTTAGTATTTTTTAATTTGATTTTTTTAGTATTTTAGTATTTTTTAAATTAGTATTTGATGTAAATATGTTATGTTTTGAATTTTAGTATTTTGATTAAATGATGTAAATATGTTATACAACTTATTTTATTTAATTAGTTGTTTTGATTAGTTAACAAAATAATTTGAATTTTATTATTTTGAATAAATGATATAAATATGTTATGTTTTTTTTTTTTTGAATTTTAGTATTTTTTATTTTGATTAAATGATATATATTATTTTATTTAGAATATATTTTATATTTAAGCTGCCAGCGTCCATCACATTTTAACCCCGTTGTCTTTTTAACTAACAGAAAAGACTGGATTTACCCAAAAAATATAACGTTAAGGGTACTTTTGAAAAAAAAATTAGTTTAGGATGCAAGTGGGACATTGGGGTAAATATCAGGGACTTTTTTGACCTTTTGCCCAATTTATGTATCACATAATTTTATCTTTAATTTTTGTTTATAACTTTTTTTCTCACGCGCGTAACGCGTGTTAATACACAACTTAAAAGTCCTTGTGAATTCAAATCGTGGTAGTCAATATTTTTTACTTTTATAGCTTTGGTTATTTTGGCTTATGCTCCGAGTCGATATATCAGGACTAGATTTTGTGTATACAAGAATTACACGCATGGTTATTCAAGGTCAGCAACTACCAACTAGCCCTCACGATAATCAATGGATGTTGATGTAGTATTAACAATATTTTAATTTAATAAGTACATTTTTAAATAAGAAACTGATTAAATTATTTTAAATAAATAAGATTCCAACTCACTTAATAATAATTTATCTATTTTATCATCGGACCTATATATTACACATAATAAGTACGGGATAAAGCATAACTTTATTTTACAATTATTAATTGTTTATAACTTTTTAAATAAAACACAATTGCTGATTTTTTTAAAAAAATAAACTCAACAACAGATAAAATAGTTTATTGGCGTTTTCCTACAAGTTTGCAATGCTCATTTAACAATGGATTGTCAGATTTTTTTCATATTACAATAATCTTCCCTTCTTTGATTTCATTCTTTTATGTTTGTGCGTATTTTTAAATAATATTATTTATAATTAATATAAAATTAATTTTAATAATAAAATATTTTTTGCTCAAACGTACGGTGTGTGCCAAGTTCCTAGAATTTGAATTTTTTAAAAAAATTATAAAATTAAATTTTTTTTATCTTGTAGTTATTGTGTAAGAGGTTCATAGATAACATGCATGGATACGTAGGTAGACAACAAATATGTAAATAATTAGAATCTCATTAAATAAAGATAATTAAGTTAGTCACGTTTATCCATATAGTTAGGTGTGCAACTATTAATGTAGGGTGTCCATATATCAACACCTTAATCAATTAAAAAATAAAAAAAAAAATAGTGAAAATAATAAAGATGAAGATCGATCAAAATGAGGAAATTTATCTCTTTTTCCGTCTCCTTTCTTGTCTCATTAATTGTTGTTATTTAAATTTTATATAACCGTAAATAAGTAAATAAAATAACTAGACCTAGCAGCATATACTTACAAAAAATAGAATAAAAAATTTAGATTCGAACAGTACTATATGTCTATATGTATATACGTTGGTCATTATAGCATTCACGTGATGAATTTCCGAAGAGCAGAGATGTATATATGATCTCACTTGAAGTTGTACGTTCACGTTGACGATATCTTTATATACAGACGTACAGAGCCATTAATTAAGTTTTAATAATTTTGTTTGCCTGGCTGGATAAGCTGAGTTTAATGTCTATCCAGGACCTTTGAGAAAAAGCCGCCATTGAATTAATCTTACCTCTTAAATCTGGACAACGTATCTTTAATGGACATGGACTTACTCGTACGCACAAGCATGAATTGAAGGTGTTCAACAATTCAACTCTTCCTACCCTTCCCGTTTATCAGTTTGTTTCATGTTAATCACTATTTTAAGTTATAGTTTATATGTTATGGCATGGGTCTTATAAAAACAGTTTTATTTATTTTAGGGTTAAGTTCAGATGACCACCTGGGGTTTGGGCGGTTTTCCACTTAACCACCTGTAGTCAGTAAAGCTACATTTAGACTCTGACTTTTTTGAGTTGAAGTGAAACAAATTCTTTTTTCCGTCCAAATTAACGGTGCGTGCATGTCGACTTCTAAAAACGCGTGAAAAGAGGGTATAACGGTAAAAAGTCGGAGAAAATATCTAAAATACCCTTCAAACCCACTCGATTCTCGAATTGATAAAAAAGCGACCCAAATTTACGCAAACTCTTCTCCCTTCGATCTATACAATATCTGTCTTTATAAGCATACACATATCTATGTGAATTAAGTTAATTAGAGAAAGGTATAGTTATCAAACCCATTCAACTATGTACGAATAATTGTATATGCGAATTCTTTGATTTGATTCTTTTGTCAATTTCTTCGATTGGTTATGGAAAACCCTAATTGATTTTGAATCACCGATTTTAGAGTGTGGATCTGCGAGGTTTTGGAGTCCGATTAGAGGCGAAATGTCTTCCTTGAAGCGGGAGCTTATTTTTCGATACTTGATCCAGATTAGGTTTTGGAGTTTTGGGCTTGCATTCGATCTGGATTGGATCGCAGGGATCTTTTCTCTTCACTTCTCTTCTCATCTCTTCTTTCTCTTTCTATCAATGAAAGAGGGTGGTGGGGCTCGATTGGTGAATCCTTTTTGGCGACAATCTCGATGGGTTTGTTTTAGTTTTGGGAAAAAAATTTGTGGGAAAAATTCAATTTGGCGAGTAATGATGAATCGGGTCGTTTTGTTTGGTCATTTCACAGTGAATGAATGAATGGTATGCTTGTCATTTATTTCATCCCTTAAATTTTCGGCTTTAGTAAATGCCATCACCCTCAAGAGGCTAATTAGGAAGGAATACCTCCAATTTTGAGGCCAAATGTGTGGTTTTCATTATGCAGGGGCGCCTAAGAAGAAATCAATCGGCAGTACGATAGTTATTACAATGATTTGATTGTTGCGATGAGATGACTAACCTGGAGGGACTCGTTTTTTACATTTTATGGCTCATTCTCCTCCTAAACCGGAAGAATTGCCAAGCACCACGCGGTATGTGTTTTATATTTCATATAGTTAATCTATGAGTCCTGCTATTAACAAATTGGCCAAGAAAAAGAGAGAATCAAGAAACAGTTTGTCTTTTAATGAATCGATGTTCTAACTTCTTCCCCATTTAATTATAACTTGCAGAGACATACAAATGGAGTACTCAAAACAAATGGAGTACCAAATTGGCGGACTCAAATTCTTCATCAAGATCGGTGGGTTGATGTCCCTCCATCCCCCCAGAGCCCTTGTTGTTAACGTCGGTGATGTAAAAAATGGGTTTTAGTAATGAATGGGAATTAGAAAATTTTCCCCCCTTTTCTTTTTCTTATTGTTTTTGGTTATGGATTGTGATTTTGGAATTGAAACTTGGAAACATATTGCAATGTTAATGGAAGAATTTGGGAATTCTATTTGATATTCATTTGTAGTGATTGAAGATTTCATTTTTTTGTTGGATTCTTGTTTTTATAAATAATTTTACAACCGGGGTGTTTTAAATGAGGGTAATTTAGTCTTTAGCCAACTCAACTAACTGAGTTAAGGCGGAAGCACTTTTTTCACTTCAACTCAAAAGGTCTGGAGTCTAAATGTAGGTTTATCGACTACAGTGGTTAAGTGGGAAACCGCCAAACCCCAAAATTAATTATCCTGAACTTAACCCTTTATTTTATATTGAAATTTTAAAACTGATAATTAGAGTTTATTTATTTTCATTAACATAATTGTTATTGTTGGTTTTACTAATTACAAAATTGCTATTTTAAAAATTAAAATAAATTCATATTACAATTTAAATTTATAAATTAAGTAGTACCAGAGTAACATTTTTATTTTTCGAAAAAATGTTACTTTTTTAACCTATATAGTCTCCTCGGGAGAATATTGACAAATTTAAGTTGGATTAGGGATAACATAAAATTTTAAGAGGTAAGATAAAACAATAGTATTCGGTCCCTATTTATTTTTTACCATTGATACTTTTTATCCATATATAAATTAATTTATTATCATGTATAGCATGCATGACTCCGGTCCGGACATTATGGTCAAGCTAACAAGTCCTCTTGTTTTAATTTCGCTAACATGGATCGGATCGAATTGGATGAGAAAGCCGGAAGTGGAGTGGGAAAAAATTTAGGAACAATTATATTTTTTATTATATTTTTAAAAATAATTACAACAAAAGTGCATACATAAAATATTTACAAACTAGTGCATATTCAGTATTTTATTTACAAAATTAGTGCATTCTTATTCTTTAATTTAGTTGAGTGTTTTAATAGGATGCAATTCAAAGAATTTCTCTCTCTCTCTCCTCCTTCTATCCCTCCGCAAACTACTTTCCATAATCATCCATAACTGCAGCATCCATAACCGAATTACGACCATTGTTAAAGAAGAAGAAGAAGAAAATAAAAATAAAAGCGCCTAACTCTCATCTCTATCTACTTATGATTCTCTCCTTCCTCCCTGTGAAGACTACGCTTGTCATCGCTCTGAGGCAAGAGAAAATCGAAGATCCACGTGATGATATATTTAGGCCTAGAATGGTGGGCGTGAAGAGCGAATCGATATAAAATACAAGGGAGATTGGATGGCGACCAATCTCCAATGATGAGATTGAATGGCTTGCAAAGCTGCTTGTCACTTTTTCCAATTGGCTGAACAAGAGTCTTGGCCTTTTAATCATAGGGAAACGAGTCATGAAGGTCTTGCTTGGTGCTTGGCTTATTTCATTAGTTGGGGCGTGATGAAGTTCATGAGGGGCATGGTATGAGGTGAACCTCCTGATCTTTGGCTTCAAAAAGATTGTGACAATCCTGTTTATGATTGTTGTATAACAAACCAGCAACCCAACCATTTTGTGATTAGTGTTTGGATTTTTGGTTGGATCCACGGCTTAATTAATGCAAGCTTCCCCCATTTGGTGGGTCTATCTTACATTCATTAATTACTCACCGCACTCCTCCTACTACTCCTCTACCGTGGCGGTTTTCATTTTTCTTAGTATAGTTGGTTACCAAATCTTCAGATCAAGGTAAACAAACCTTCGTACCAAGGTAACAAAACCTTCATACCAAAGTAACTAATTCACATCCACACCTGCAGTTTTTTCATAGTACAGTTGGTAGCCAAACCTTCAGACCAAGGTAATCAATTCAATTTTATTAAGTTACCAATTTCGTTTGAATGTGATGCAGTTGGTAGCCAATCATTCATACAAAGGTAACCATTTTATTATTTATGAGTAACAAAATAGTTATAAAAAAATTTCTAGAACATTAAAAGTTACATCTATTTATTTTTAAATTTCTTGTAGGGCGAATCTTCTTCTTATTCTCATTGGCGTTTTGGATAACGGAAATTGCCAGTATATATAATGGCCAAGTATGCATGTTATGGCGGCGACTATTATTTCAAAGTGTATGTGAGAGAGATGAAGATTTGAATTTGAATATTTAAATTTGAATTATTATTTTGAATTTGAATTTATTTTTGTTGTTAGATCCAAATATTTGAATTAGAATTATTAATTATGGCAATTATTTATCCTTGATTTTAGGTTTCTTTATTAATGTGAATTGTACTATTTTTTGTAATATGACTCTTAATTACACTCTTTTTATAATTATTTGGTTGATGCACTTTTTTTGTAATTACTTTTTAAATGTTGTATACTTATGTAAAGGACCCAAAAATTTACTTCTTGTTTCCCAACTTTAAAGCACCTTGGCATGCTAGAAGCCTTAGAATTCTCAAAGGTCCGTCGAATGGTTGCATGCATGGCCTAACACTTTCATATATATATATATATATATATATATATATGTGTGTGTGTGTGTGTGTGTGTGTGTGTGTGTGTGAAAAAATATACGTACAAAATTGTGCAGTACACAGTCGGCTATGACGACGGTTTTTTGGAATATAGTGACGGACCCGTCGTCATAGCTATTTTGGGCTACGGCAACGATTGAACCGTCGCCATAGTCCAAAAAATCTGTCGCCATAGTCCGACTGTGTAATACACAAATGTGTATATACATATAGCCCATATATATATATATATCATATACTTCATTCCAAATTATAGAATCATTAATATTGACTTTTTGAAGTTAATTTAAAACATTTATAACCTCAAAATTAATATAATTTATTTTTTAATTTTAGTCAATTTAATGACGAATATCATAAACTATCTAAATAGTATTACTTATTTTTTTTTATATTTTTTATCAATAGTCTCAATTTTAAATTTAAAAATATCTCAAATTAAATTTTAAAATTAGGTTAATAATGATCAAATAAATTGAAACAGCGAGAATACGAGTGCACAAAAGGCGTGAGGCTTAGGCTTAGGCTTAGGCTTGGTATGGCCTGAAAAAACTTAGTCTAGTCAAAGCATTAGGCGCCAGAGGTGAGCCTGGCCTGGAAGGCTAAAATTGAAATCCTAGTATTGTAAGACCCCAAATTATTAATGAAATTTAATTTTCTCTATTTATTATTTTGAAATAGTAAGGGTTGATTTGATTAATGTGAATAGTTATGGGTAAAATACGCAAATATTTCAAGATAAGCAAGTGGTTATAAAATATTCATTGTTGTCGGGGAATATTCATTTGGTGCGTGGAATATTCTTTAACATCGAGGAATATTAAATGCAATGCAGATTTTTTGTGGGCCCCATAACTGAAAGCGATTGGATGAAGAAAACGACAAATATAAGTGGTTTAAAAATAACAGAGTAGTTATTACTAGATTAATCTTTGTTAAAATAATCTATTGGTTAAAACACAATAGCTCACGGTATTGCACCAATTATTGATTCTTACGTAAAGGCGCACTACTTAATAATGGTTACAAGTAATTACTTTGTTCAAAGATTTTATTGATTTAATAATTCTTTGTGTTGATATTTTATATTCTTTGTTGTTTCAATAATTGTCATTACACAAGATTTTTCATTATCGATGCAATAATTCATATTATCTGAATAATATTATTAGATAACATTATTGGCAATGTCTAGAAAGTTACATCTAAGGAGAGGTTTGGTCACCTAATTGCTTGGCGCCAGTAAGGAGAAATTCTTATTGAAAGCCCTCTTCTTCCCTGAACCGCACGTCATGTTAATATTGTGATTCTGTAATATTATTTGTGAATAATTAATTATTGATTCATATGATGAGGAAAATATTGAATTTATGTGGATATAGATGGAGAAAATTTTAATGTGACAATTGTTGAAAATTGAAATTTTATCTTTTTACGATAAGATAATTCATTTAAATGTATTATTATATTTTAATAATATAATAATGGTGATATTTTTACAACGAATGTGGGATATATGAGTATACGAGGAGGAAGAGTATTTTTGTTGCAATAAATATTTAAAACATGTTAAACATGCTCTGTGGACCCCATTTATTGATTTGAAATTTGATTATAGCTTTGTAAAATCGCTTGGTTATGAATTTCGGTCAATTTACATTTGGAATTTGGAAAAACTTTCTTACGCAAAGTTGTAGAGAATTGAATTTCCTATAACAATTCGTGAGATTCAAATTTTCTGATAAAAGGGCTATTTATTATGAATTATTGAAGTTCTGAAGTTCCGAAATAATTAATTTTTGGAAGTTTAAAATATTTTTAATTACAAAAACGTTTTTTACATTGTTGGGACTCATTTAACATGTGTTAAGATTGCTGATTTCAGATGCTAAGTGTGCGTAGAGAATTTGTAATATATATAATATTATTATATTAAATTTTCTACTTTGGTGTTCTAAGCAATTTCCTATAAATAGGGTGCTTAGGTTAGAATTGAAAATCACACCAGAAACTGAAGTTTTCTCTCTCTATATTATCGAGCGTATTCTTGTGAGTATTTTGAGTATACTTTGAGTATTGCTATACGGTGCAAGTTCAAGTCATAACCTATATCCGGTGTTTTTGAACTAGAAATCACAGTCTTTCGAGGTAAGGGATATTATTTTTTTTAAGTAATGATATTATTTCTTCAATATCATTATGTTGAAATATTGATCTGAAGTTTTATCAAATTTGGAACTTTTGGTGTTGGAGTTACTATTCACGTATCACGACCTTTATTCACGTATACGACACTTATTCACGAATACTGACCTTATTCATCAAAAAATGAAAAAATTTCTTTTCGTCCAAAATATCTATTCTGGATACTAGCTTTGATTGTATCCATGTTTTGATCATTCTTGAATTTTACACCACTATGATTATTTTTGAGGTATTTTTGGACGTGAATAAAACAAAGTACGAATCCTTAATCCTTAATCCTTGTCATTTTGTTTCACTAGATTCGTTTCTTTAAAAATATTTTTCATCATCTTCAGTCTTAAATGATGATATTATGAAATATCTTTGGCCTGTAGTGCAAAGATGAATGATTTCTGAAGAATATCTTTGGCACAGCCAGTGCAAAGATGAGCAGTGTTTAGATGAACATGACTAATGATGAATATCTTTGGCTGTGGTGCAAAGATGAATATTTGATTCCGGATATATATTGATTGATGTTACGGGGATAAAAGATGAGCGATGAACTTTTAAATTCATACATAGAAGATAGTAGTTTGCATTCTCTACTTAACTCTTCTAATGAATTATTATTTCCGCTGCGAATATTGATTTAAAATTTGTTGTCTATTGTATTCTATTAGATTTTTCCCTGTTGAAGACTAACGATAATTTGTTGTATATTATCTTAGTCATAATATTCTTTATTGGGCTAGTTGAGCTCACCCTTTTCCTTTTGTTCCATTTTTCTTCTCTCGGGAGGCGAGAATATAAGCGAAGATGCAGCTCGGGGTATGGAATGAAAGTTCTAGAGAGAGTTGTTTAGTAGTCCTCACCATTTTGTAAAATAATGTATCAATAAATGTGATGAGGATTTATTTGAGTATAGATATTGTCTGTAAGATAATATTTGTATTCAAACTCACAACTTTTTCTTTGTTGTAATAAT
This sequence comes from Panax quinquefolius, assembly GCA_020205615.1. NCBI lineage: Eukaryota > Viridiplantae > Streptophyta > Magnoliopsida > Apiales > Araliaceae > Panax > Panax quinquefolius. The sequence continues at coordinate 11,105,597 of CM035172.1, read as the reverse complement.
AATGTTGTAGTTGTTTTTGTACCATGTATTGACAACTTTCGAATGGGTGATGTATACCTATTTTGGGGGCGTCCACAGTTAGTATCGAGTTTAGGGATATGATCTCTGGCGGAGATCGAGGAATAGAACTAGGAGGGAGAGCGAGTAAATCCTTCACTAGTGTGTCCTACCTAAGCTTATTTGTTAGTTGGTCAATATATAGGAGGATATTATGTGATATATTGATTTCCTTAATTAACCCTTGTTTTATGACATGATATTTGAGAATGTCGATCGAGAATATTAACAATGGAAATGAGGCCGTGGAGACGCTTTGTACTCTCACCAACGAGGAGAACGTGCAACAGGTGGCAATGTTCCTCCCGTGAACAACACCAATCGGCGAGATGATGAGCGAGGGGATGTTTAGAAGCTTTTTGCGATTCATGCAAAATCGAATTTAGGAGACTCGTGTTCAAAATACGAGGAGAAATGATAGCAATTCACGGGTTGTCACACAACGCAAGCGATTCAAAGAGTTGGGACCACGAATTTAAGGGAAGCGGATCCGATCATGGCGGCGGAACACATGGTCAAGCAAATTACCATGATATTCGATGTCTTGGGATGCACGGAGGAACAGAAGGTTCCATTCGCCACCTTTATGTTACGTGGGCGAAATGGTACTCACTGTGGAGTCTGTGAAGCGTACCCATCCACCGTACTCGGCAAGATGTCTTGGGAGACGCGTTTGAAACTATTTAATTAACAATACTTTCACGAAAGTGTTCGTCATATGAAGGAAGTGGAGTTCATCGATTAGAACAAAACAACATGACGGTGTCTCAAGTAGGAGGCAAAATTTGCGAGTTATGCGAGTTTGCACCTCATTTAAGTGGAGAATGAGGAACGTATGACGCGGATGTTTACGAGAGGTTTGAAACCCCAAGATACTGACAATATCTCATTTCTCATAAATTTTCTCTCTATTCGGATGTTGTTAATTGAGGCTCAATTGTTAGAAGCGAGATAACGCGAGTATGTTCAACCGAGGGACCATAAATGAGATCGTACCAGAGAGACAATCAGCAATGTAATAATGATAACCAATGAGAAAAAGAAATAGACGGACAAAAATGGTAACCACTCTAGTGGTAATCATAGCCATGAAAATAGAAGAAGCGAGTCGGAGGAGATTATAAAAGAGGAGATTTAACAACGACCATGTGAAGACGATAAAGGCGTGGCGAATTCGTTCTAAGGGAGGAGAAACGACCACCCATCATATATGCTACAAATCTGAAAAAGATTTTATTATATCGGTCAAACCGCCCACAACAGTTCAAGGTATGCTATAATAGTGGAAAGGAAGGACATATCGCTTCGAGATTATGCGGTAGCGAAACCTAGTTCAATGAGGGACGGTGACTCAAAAGACCGTCCCGAAAAGTCAAAGTCAATCGGTTTGGAAGATCGTTTGTTGTGATCGGTCAAAATCGCGAGGAACCCAAATGAGGTGATCACGGGTAAGCTATTTATAAATTCTTGCGAAGTTTATACCTTACTTGATCTGGGTGCTACCCATTCATTTATCTCTCTGCATGTGCTCAACGTTTAAACTTGACTCAGGAGAAATTAGACTTTGACCTATCTGTGAAAACTCCGTTAGGAGAAACTTTCATCACATCCACTTTGTTTATAAATCTTGTTTGATTCAAGTTGGCACCATCACCTTACCATTGACCTTATCTCTTTAAAGATACTTGCTTTTGATGTGATTTTAGGGATTGATTGGTTAACTACTCATCATGCCAAAATTGATTGTTTTAAGTAAGGTTGTTAGTTTTCATATTCCTAACCAACTTTGTTGTATGCAATTCAAGCAACTAAACCATTAAAATCAATCACCGTCATATCTAATCATAAAGCTATTCATTTATTGAAAAGCGGATGTCAAGCTTTCTTAGCCCATGTTATGGATTTGAATAAAGACACGCCAAATTTGAATAATATTCTGTTGTTATTGACTTTCCGACGTATTTCTGAAGAACTTCACGGTCTCACCCCGAACGTGAAGTTGAATTCTTTATTGATCTTGAACTGAGTACAAAGCCCATTTCTAAAACCCCATATCGAATGGCTCTATTGAACTTCGTGAGTTAAAGGTCCAACTACGAGAATTGTTGGACATCGGTTTCATTCGTCTAGTAAGACATCTCCTTGGGGTGCTCCTGCTTTATTCGTAAAAAGAAGAAAGATGGGAGTATCGACTTTGTATTGACTATCGGGAATTGAACCATGTCACCATCAAGAATAGGTATCCTCTACCTCGTATTGATGACTTGTTTGACCAGATTGCAAGGGCACAATTCTTTTCAAAATCGATCTTAGCTTACGGATATCATCAATTTGAAGATTAGAACGAGGATATTCCAAAGACGCTTTTAGAACTTCGATGCGGGCATTATGAATTCTTAGTCATGTCTTTCGGATTGACTAATGCTCCTGCTGGCTTTCATGGATATGATGAACCGAGTATTCAAGGAATATTTGGATCGGTTTGTTGTTGTCTTTATTGATGACATCCTCATATATTCTAAAAGTCGTGAAGATCATGAGCACCATTTGAAGCTGGTACTCCAAAGGCTTCGTGAAAACAAACTATATGCCAAATTGAAGAAATGCGAGTTCTGGCTTGAGGAAGTAGCATTTCTTGGGCACGTGGTGTCAAAACATGGAGTATCCATGGACCCGACAAAGATTGAAGCAATACAAAGTTGGAGACAAATCAAGTCGGTGGCCAAAATACGTAGCTTTACGGTCTAAATGGTTATTATTATGGAGATTCGTGGAAGGGTTTTCTCGAATCGCTACTCCATTAACCCAACTAACTTTAAGGATACAAAATTCGTTTGAGCGAAGAATGCGAGAAGAGTTTCCAAGAGCTTAAGAGGAGACTTATTTCTAAGACTGTTTCTAACAATACCATCTGGTTCGGATGGATTTGTTATCTACAGCGATGCTTCAGGCAAAGGGTTAGGATGTGTTCTCATGCAACGTGGAAAAGTCATAGCCTATGCCTCGCGACAACTTAAAGAATATGAGAGGAATTATCCTACTCATGATCTAGAGTTAGCGTGATCGTTTTGCTGCTTAAGATATGGAGGCACTATCTATATGGAGAGAAAGTGGAGATATATTCAGACCATAAAAGCCTTAAATATTTCTTCACTCAAAAAGAACTCAACATGCGGCAGCGACGTTGGCTCGAGCTATTGAAAGACTACGACCACACTATTCAATACCATCCTGGAAAAGCGAACGTGGTAGTGGTGCGTTGAGTAGAAAGATAATATCGCGGAACGAGTGCGATGATGTCAAGTATACGACAGAGCCAACTTTAATAGAAAAAGTTAAGGTTGCTTTCCAAGCCACCGGCCGGATGATGTCGTATGAAGAAGAAAGTACAAGAAGGAGTTATTCCTAGGCGAGAATTGATGAAGAAGGAATACTTGAGTCCACTCTGCACTTTGTGTCCCTAACGACTCGATTTGAAGTACAAGATTATGATGGAGGCACACAATACACCATTTGCAATCCATCCTGGAAGTACTAAAATGTATCGTGATCTTCGACATACATTTTGGTGGAACAATATGAAGAGAGAGATTAGAAAGTTTATCTCAATGTGTTTAACTTGTCAACGTGTAAAGGCGGAGCATCTAGTACCTAAGGGTCCGTTGCAACCACTTGAGATTCCGTAATGGAAGTGGGAACACATTACCATGGATTTCGTTACGGGTCTTCCTACGGTTTCTCAAGGCATCAATGCTATTTGGGTTATTGTTGATAGATTAACTAAGTCTGCTTATTTCTTGCCGATACGAGAGACTTATTCCCTTGAATGTCTTGCTAATATGTACGTGAATGAGATTGTGAGGTTGCATGGCATGCCAGTATCCATAGTTTCGGATCGTGACCCAAGATTCACTTCAAGATTTTGGGTTAGCTTGCAAAAAGCTATGGGCACGGAGTTTGCGATTTAGTTAAGCATACCATCCCCAAACAGACGGACAATCGAGAGGACTATTCAAACTCTTGAAGATCTATTAAGACTCGTGTCCTGAACTTCAAGGGCGGTTGGGATAAGTACTTACCATTGGTGGAATTCTCCTACAACAACAGATTATCGAGCAAGTATAGGTGTGGCTCCATTTGAAGCATTATATGGACGAAAGTGTCGCTCTCCAATATGTTGGGATGAGGTGGGTGAAGCAACATTGTTGGGACCCGAAGTTAAGACGTATGACTCACCGAAAAGATCCAAATGATTCGACAACGTATACAAACGGCACAAGATCGACAAAAGAGTTATGCGGATCTTCATCGAAAGGACGTGGAATTTAGTATAGGGGATCATGTATTGTTGAGAGTTGCTCCATGGAAGGGAGTTACAAGATTTGGGAAGAGAGGAAAGCTCAATCCACGCGGTACCTGTCAAGATCTTGGATAGGAAGGAGCATGTCCTACGCGCAAAGGTCATACCACAAGTTAAAGTTTTGTGGAGGAATCAGGCTATAGAGAAAATGACATGGGAATTGGAAACGAAAATGAAAGCGAGGTATCCTCACCTTTTCGAAACACCAGGTACGTACGTCAATTTCTATGACGAAATTTCATAAGGAGGGGAGGTTATAAGACCCCAACTTATTATTAATGAAATTTAATTTTCTCTATTTATTATTTTGAAATAGTAAGGGTTGATTTGATTAATGTGAATAGTTATGGGTAAAATACGCAAATATTTCAAAATAAGCAAGTGGTTATGTGACGCCCCCAAAATTAGGTATACGTCACCCATCTTGGGTCGCCACTTACATGGTACATAAATTCAAATACAACTTACTAATATAACTCGTAAGTATACAATACGACATAAACTGTGAGTTTGAATACAAATATTGTCTACTAGATATTATACAAACTTAAAAGGAGTCCTCATTACAACTATTATCACACTATTTCACGTAATAGTGAGGACTACTAATGCTATCCTCGGACCATTACTCCGCTCCCCGACTCATCCCAACTATGTTCTCATTTCAAGAAGAAAAAGGTGAAAGAAAGGGTGATCTCAACTAGCCCAAAGACGAAATATTATGACTAAGATAATGCGAGAATAAATTATCATTAGCCTTCAATGATGTTAAACCGATAAAATACAATAGACAACCGGGTTAAAGCTGCAATGAACATGCAATCCATTAAAAGAGTCAAGTAAAAATAAAGTCTACTATCTTTTAGGTTTTAAAAGGTTTTCATAAATTTTTATCACTAAGACTCGGTTTAATGAATAAACCACAATATCTAATCATCCACGTACTCACTTGGTCAAGGATTTTTCATCAAATTATCAATGGTCATGACTATACCGAATCACCCCGGTCATAATCATACCAAAACTATCCATCAACGCATTACGAAGCCCACCGAGGACTTTTATCACATCATTTATAACAAGCCATGATTATACCGAATGATCCTCGGTCATAATCATACTAAGTTCATCTATGCACGTAAGCCAAAGATAACATAATATAACACGAGGATGATGACAATGACATAATAATTCAATAAAACAAGTTCAAGAATTATTTTATCCGTGAATTAATAACGTCCCAAATTGTCAACAAGATATCTTTGTTTTGTAGAGTAAAATTCAAGAATGATCGAAGAATATTTCCATGAAAAGATATCTTTGGATGAAACGCAAATATCAAGGATATTCTACTAATTTCATGGAGTATAGAAGTCAAAGTTTTAACTTAACCGGGGTATAATAAAGAATGGAATAACAAAAGAAATCACCATACATGCGGTATTCGCGCATGTATGAGTTATTCAACGAAATAATAATAACGAACCGGATCGGTGAAATTCACACCAAGCGAGGATGATCCAATGTAATAATAAATGTTTGAATAATAATAAACAATGGAACCAGTCCGGTGTAAAACACATGCATGTGATATTCCAAATGTAATAATAAATGCGGAATAATAAACAATGGAACCCGTGTCCTGTAAAAAACACACGATGTGATATTCCAAATGAATAACAAAGAATGGAATAATGAAGAAGATCACCAAGTATAGGGGATTCACAGTATACGAGTTATTCAAATGAATAAATAAGAATGTAATAATATAAGGATTTCACTAAGTATAGGGTATCAGGCATGATCATGAGTTATGTATAGGGTATGCCACTTTTACAAAAGTTATTCCAATGTAATAATAATGAATGGAATAATGAAGTTCTCTTCATGACTAAGAAAGAATAACACCCTTACGAATGCAACAAATAATATCCCTTACCTTAGAAGAACCTGAATATTGGAAAAGTGAAGTAGCGAATATTTTTCTTCTTTCTCTCTATAGATTTTCTCTCTATAGCTTCTCTCTATAATTTCTCTCTCTAGAGTTTCAAAGAATTAAGTAAGAAAATAATGAAGGAATGAGCTTCTATTTATAGGAAAATAGAATGCATAGTAATTAATCCATGAAAGCGGTCCAGATTGATTTACTTTAATCGACGGTCCATATTTAAAAGCAAAATCTTTTAAATAAAATATCATATATTCTATTTATATAAAAATATTTTACTATGCAAACACTATGCAACACTATGCAAAACACTATGCAACACTACGCATAATAAAATATAATATATATATTACTATTTATAGAATAACTTTAATAAAGTATTCTGCTTTATATAAAAGATGTTTACGCTTTTATTACGTTAATAATACTGAATAAAACAAAACGTCATTATCGCTTATAATAATTCATATTATTAATCGACAATAATGGAATCAAACCGAGTGACTTCTCACATAAGTATCGATAATCAATACCGTACTACTACTATCACAACCACACGACATCGTTTGTTTTTACTACTGAGTAGTTCAACAAGTATCCACGGTAAAACTTTCGTAGTTATTTCAATAAAATATTTTTGTCGCTTTCTCAATCCGAAATAATAATTACATTAATGGGGTCCACCAATGATTGGTAGTTGTCATTTATATTCCCTGCTAAACCGAATATTCCCCAGCCAATCGAATATAATATAACCACTTGCATACTTTGCAAAATTTATAAATACTACCCACAACTATAATATTATCTCAAATTCGCACCATAATATTAAAAAATTATTTCGACAAAATTTAAATATTTATTGATAAAATTTGGGGTCTCACAGTTTATAAAATATTCATTGTTGTTGGGAATATTCGTTTGGTCGTGGAATATTCTTTATTGTCGAGGAATATTCGTATTTACGGCCTTGATATTTTGTGGGCCCCATAACTAAAAAGCGATTGGATGAAGAAAACGACAAATATAAGTGGTTTAAAAATAACAGTAGTTATTGTTACAAGATTAATCTTTGTTAAAATAATCGGTGGTTAAAACACAAGATGGCTCCAGATTGCACCAATTATTGATTCTTACGTAAGAAAGCACTACTTAATAATGGTTACGATAATTCTTTGTTCAAAGATTTTATTGATTTAATAATTCTTGTGTTGATATTTTATATTCTTTGTTGTTTGATAATTGTCATTACACAAGATTTTCATTATCGATGCAATAATTCATATTATCCGAATAATATTATTAGATAACATTATTGGCAATGTCTAGAAAGTTCGTCTAAGGAGAGGTTTGGTCACCTAATTGCGGCTACCAGAGAAGGAGAAATTCTTATTGAAAGCCCCTCTTTCCCTGAACTGCTACTTTAGTTGTTAATATTGTGATTACAGAATATTATTTGTGAATAATTAATTATTGATTCATATGATGAGGAAAATATTGAATTTATGTGGATATAGATGGAGAAAAATTTTAATGTGACAATTGTTGAAAATTGAAATTTTATCTTTTTACGATAAGATAATTCATTTAAATGTATTATTATATTTTAATAATATAATAATAGTGATATTTTTACAACGAATGTGGGATATATGAGTATACTGAGGAGGAAGAGTATTTTTGTTGCAATAAATATTTAAAACATGTTAAACATGTCTATGGGACCCCATTTATTATTTGAAATTTGATTATAGCACAGAAAATCGTCTGGTTTGTGGATTTCGGTCAATTTACATTTGAAATTTGGAAAAGCTTTCTTCGCAAAGTTGTAGAAATTGAATTTCCTATAACAAGTCATGAGATTCGAATTTTCTGATAAAAGAGCTATTTATTATGAATTATTGAAGTTCGAAGTTAAAATAATTAATTTTGGAAGTTTAAAATATTTTAATTACAAAAACATTTTTTACATTGTTGGGACTCATTTAACATGTGTTAAGATTGCTGATTTCAGATGCTAAGTGTGCGTAGAGAATTTGTAATATATATAATATTATTATATTAAATTTTACGCTTTGGTAATTCTAAGCAATTTCCTATAAATAGGGTGCTTAGGTTAGAATTGAAAATCACACGAAAATCAAGTTTCTCTCTCTATATTATCGGCGTATTCTTGTGAGTATTTTGAGTATACTTTGAGTATTATTATATACGGTCAAGTTCAAGTCATAACCTATATCAGGTGTTTAACTAAAAGTACTGTCTTTCGAGGTAAGGATATTATTTTTTTCGAATGATATTATTTCTTCAATATCATTATGTTGAAAATATTGATCTGAAGTTTTATCAAATTTGGAACTTTTGGTGTCTGAGATTCTTATTCACGATACTGGCCTTTATTCACGATATCTGACACTATTCACGACTACTAAGACTATTCATCGAAAAATAAAAATTTTCTTTTCGTCCAAAATATCTATTCGGATACTAGCTTTGATTGTATCCATGTTTTGATCATTCTTGAATTTTACACCACCGTGATTATTTTTGAGGTATTTTTTGACGTGGATAAAACAAAGTACTTAATCCTTAATCCTTAATCCTTGTCATTTTGTTTCACCTGGATTCGCTTTTTTAAAATATTTTTCATCATCTTGATCTTAAATGATGATATTATGAAATATCTTTGGCTGTAGTGCAAAAGATGAATGATTTCGAAGAAGAATATCTTTGATGCGTAGTGCAAAGATGAGCAGTGTTTAGATGAACATGACCAATCGATGAATATCTTTGGCTGTGTAGTGCAAAGATGAATATTTGATTCCGGATATATATTGATTGATGTTACGAGGATAAAAGATGAGACGATGAACTTTTAAATTCATACATAGAAGATAGTAGTTTGCATTCTCTACTTAACTCTTCTAATGAATTATTATTTCATTATGCGAATATTGATTTAAATTTGTTGTCTATTGTATTCTATTAGATTTTTCTCGTGAAGACTAACGATAATTTGTTGTATATTATCTTAGTCCATAATATTTTTTCTTGGGCTAGTTGAGCTCACCCTTTTCCTTTTTGTTCCATTTTTCTTCTCGGGAGGCGAGAATATAGCGAGTGCGAGTAAAATATGGAATGAAAGTTCTAGAGAGAGTTGTTTAGTAGTCCTCACCATTTTTGTAAAATAATGTATCAATAAATGTGATGAGGATTTATTTGAGTATAGATATTGTCTAGAAGATAATATTTGTATTCAAACTCACAGCTTTCTTGTTGTAATAATAAAGTTGTAATTGTTTACATCTACGATATACAACCTCGTAACGCGCTATGATATCTATTTTGGAGGCGTCACAAATATAGCGTCAGACAGTATGTTTGTGCATGTGATCTAAAAGAGAGTATTAATTAAATATATGTATATCGGGAGAGCTAAACATGCACAACTCGATCTTGTTATAAGATAGTTATTATCATGAACAACACTATTGCTTGATATGATCTTGCTTTTATCAAGTAATTTGTCCTTCACTTTTTCTTTATTTTATTTTTTTTTAAAATAGAATAATTCTTACTTGATGCAAATTTTTGTCCCTATAAATTACTATAATTGAAGGGTAGTAAGGATATTTAAGTGTATCGACAATGGCCATAGAGATTAGCTTAGTAGTTTCATCTCTCTCTCTCTCTCTCTCTCTCTATATATATATATATATATATATATATATATATTATTTTATATCAAATTTTATTTATATAATTAGGAATATATGCTTATATTTTTTATTTATACATGTAGAGAGAGATGGATCGAGAGAAGTCTAAAAGAGAGAATCATAACAATTAACCATGTATGTAAGCAATAATTAAAAAGGGAACGTAGATCTTATTAAGTCAACTGTCTGTTCATGTAATCTTGTAATGGCCGGTAATACTCCTTGCTGGAGTAACAAATTGCTTTGTTTACCAAGTCATATATACAATGACGACTAGAAATGAACCCGTCATAGACGCACGCACAATTTATTACTCATATGAAACAATTGCTTGTTGGAAAAAAGAAGTCAATCATACATGTTACTGAATTAGCTAGGTTCAATGCATGTAGCCATGTACTAGCTTATTACATTCATATTAAATAATATATATTTATTTCACAAGTAAATTTGATACTTCCCCGAGCTCCTTCTCACAAGATGAATATTAAGTAGAATTCATTTCATGTGAGAGATAATCTTGTCGAAATATCAAATTTATCATGTGTCCATCTTACCTACACATGAAGACAAATGATGAGAACAATACAATTGCAATATGGTTTAAGAATTAATATTGTGGGAATTTTCCCTGTGATTTCAGATTTAGAGTTGGTTGAATTTGTATTTATTAATCTAAAATTAAAGACAGGAGGAGGAAGAGTTCTTGAATTAATGTCAATATATATGGGTGTGTACAATTTGATAATGTCAATATTTAACATTTTCAGGAAAAGAGAGGAAATTAAGAACAAAAAAATGAGATTCCTAATGTACCAATCACTTGCAGGGTTGATCATGAACTTTATTTTATTGTGATTGAGTTGTACGTGGCATAATTTTATATATATATATATATATATATATATATATATATAATGTTTAAAATTAATAGCAAACTTTTGGAGCTATCTTTATCACGTCCTCATTACGCAATGTGATTAATTAATATGGTTGGTTGATCTTATGATGATGAATCTGAGTAAAATTTTAGTACTAGAATCAATCAAGTCAACCCTTCAGTTTTTTCGAATTATAATTTAAACCTAATATTGCAATTTTGTTAACACTTAATTTTTTGGGTATTAACATCATTAAAAACAGACTTTATTTCAGTTACTTTGGAACTTTTTCAGCACAAATAAAACATAAGTAAATTAATACTCTATTTGTCTAGCTCGCACAAGAGTTTCATTTGTAAATATTAAAGATGCATTTTTATTTCATACTTACTTACATCACCTTCGTCCTCTTCCGTGGCTCTTGAGTGGTGGGCATCCGCGGCGCCATATTCTGCTGTGGGGCAGCTACTACTCTTGCAACAAAATTTTTATATATAGCACCAAAAGAAAAAGTGTGTAGTATTAAATGAGAAATTTGTATGTGGGAGTTCGCTTGGCTTTTCTCTTTTGGTTGGATCCGGAGAAAACATTTCTAACCATTTTTCTGACAAATGGAAGTCAATAAAAAAGGCTTCGACCAATACTACTAAATTGGCCTCTGAATCTACCAAATCCAATTTTACTAAGTTAAAATCCCAAACTGAAGATTCAAATGACAAATGATTGAGCCGGAAGGTCAAAAACCCTAATGCATTCAGTAAGGAAGAATTTATGGAGATATATATATATATATATATATATATATATATATATATATGCTGATTTCGTACTTGGAGGAAAATGGTAAAATAGTTGGAATTGATGCATCAGTCATGTGGGTTACACTGATAATTTGATAGATTGAAAAACTATAGGATTTTAATGGGTTTGGGTATTCGAACTTGGTTTATAATTTAATTCAAAAACAAGGATCGGATTTGGTTTGATGATAGTTCGTGCATGTGTTGGATTTTCAATCATCTGAAGTATTTCCTTTCGCTGTCTAAGGATCGATGCATATAATAGTAAGGTTAGTGCGAGGAAGGAATGGGAAATTAAGGCGGAAAGGGAAGTTTTATCTGTCTCTATTGGAAAGGCAACTGATACAATAATAATGATAAGTGTATTTGTATGGTTTGAGAAAACGTACGAAATCCAGCTTTCATCAGAACCCTTCAGTAAGAGCAAAAACTCGGCCAGCGCGCCAATGCAGACAGTCAGACAGATCGAGTATCTTCAATAGCCTCATAAAATATATATACTAACTTAATTATATCTGGGGATCGAGAAATCTAACAGAGAATTATATGGAAAAGCCACTATATATACTACCTACTGACAATACATACATAAGAATACAAGGTTGTAGCATGAAATGCAGAGATCGACAATAATGTGACAAATATCACCTCAGACAAATGAATGTATCTCTTGCATGTCCGAGTACGTACTGTAGTTGAATTATCAACTTAGGTGCTCTGCATTTGATACAGAAATCAATAAAATGCTTGGAAAATAAAAAATATTGGGACCCAGCTAGGTATACTTTAAAATTGTTTCCTTGTTCTAGCTATAGAAGTATATACGACCCTTGAGAGGTAAGCAAATAAATTGGAAAGTTGGAAAGTCGTAGAGATGTGTGTGTGTGTGTGTGAGAGAGAGAGAGAGAGAGAGAGAGATACAAAAAGAGCAACACTAAGCCGAGCAGATACAACATACCATAAAGTTTACCTTTAGTTCTGAATGTTGTGTCAAAAGTGTTACCAATAACCTTAACCATCATTAATTAAAGAATTAGTAATGTTGGGTCGTGATATTTTATCCCTTTGGGCCAAATATATTGGGCTTATTATTTTTATTCTATTGGGCCTTTATTATTGAATTATAAAAATCATTAAGCCCAATTATCATATTATTTTCATTTCAAACTTATAAGACCGGGTCGGGTCAATGGATCAATCATTTAGACATTTTAAATATCTACAATCTTTGACCTATAATGATGAAAAAGCATGTCGGTTGACTAAAGAACTGCCCATGCATTAATGTGGATGGGATTACAATCGGTTACGGTGAGGTAATGCTTGATGATCAAAGAAGAGAATAAACTACATGCATTAAGCGAGAACCCATCGGGTAAAGGGAATGTGTCGGTAGTAGTGGATGCTACAGTAATTGAGCGAGGAGGGTATAACTTGGCAAGAAGTCTCCACCAAGAGGGCGTTTTCATACTCTTCTTCATTTAGAATCGATATATTCACAGAGATTTATTATTATCTCTTGATATCAATACATTAAGCGATATAGCCTGTTTTTAATAAACCTTGTGAATTCACATCTTGATTCTCACGCTTTGAGCTATCCCAAGAAGCGAACCGCCGTCGAGCTTGTGGTGTTTATTGTGTTTACGTTCTGCGGGATCGGGGCGTTTTAGGTGATTGGGGCGTGACGAAAGATCTTGGCGTTAACATTGGCGCTAGAAGGAGGGCCTTTTCAATCACAATTGTTTAAATTTGCTTGAAAGATAATGAGGAGTAGAGATGGAACACCGGAAGAAGGCGGCGATGGTTTGGTTCATCAACGCCTCGTATCTCGATAAAAGGATCGGTTGGGTCCTTCTAAAAGTGCTCGTGATAAAGACGGCTTCTAAGAACAATTCGGAAAGAACTTCGTCCAAAGATCCATGGTGGAGCCAGACGGAAGTTAGTCTTCAATGACGATAAGGGGCGTGATCCCAATCCGGAGACGGATAGGCGGTTCCTGACCAGGACTCATCGTAAAGTGGTCAAGAGGACCGAAGCTACCAAGTTGGCAAGGATGGCGGACGAAGCGGATAAGGCTTTGGAGGTTACATTAAGACGAAAGGAAGATATAAGCCGAAACAGATGCTTGGTGAAATAAGTTGAGAGGCAAGCATCTAGCCATTTCACTCCGAAGACGAAGTAGGCATAAGGAGGTACCCGTCGGAAGGGTAAGGCCCGGAACATTCTATGCATGTGTCCGGGATCATTCTTACGATGGGAGGAGATCGAGGAAGCGAGCGCCTTGGCCTCGAAGAAGGCAATTGACAATTGTTAGATCGATTCATCGTGACGATGAAAGGCGAAGAAGCAAGTCGAGAGAAAATTATGTCGAAAACTTAGAAGGGAGAATACGTCACAATCATTCTCATCATGAGGATGAGATTTTACGACTTAGTAAATCAAGAAGTCCCGCAAGGCGGCGAGATCGGCGGGAAGGGTCGATCCATTCCAAAACCTAGTGTCGCCCGGAAAAGGAGATCTCATCACACCCGAAGGTGTTGATTTTCACAGTAAGAGAGTTGAAAGAACTCCTAAACAATTGGGTTGAGGTACAACGGTGAAAGATATTTACGGTAAGAAGGCATCCCTTTTACCTCGATATTCTCAAGGAGAAAGCGAGATGCTACCAAAAAGTTACCTCGCATGGAGAGCTATGATGGGTCGGAGATCCTTATGACCGTAGTCGAGGCGTTTGGCCGACTAATGGATTCTTATGACTTTCTTGATCTTTGCTAAATGTCACACTTTTGTCACTACTTTAAGAAAAGACGCGCAGACGATGGATGGGGACTTTACCATCGGATTCTATCTCCTCATGGATGTGAACTTTGTGATAAGTTCCATGCTCGTTTTGGAAGCAACCAAGAAGAAGGGGAAGCTACTGGGTTCTTTAGCACAAGTCCGTGATTCACCAATGAATCTTTAGGCGATATGTAAAAGGTTTAGGGAAGCGGTTTGGACGGTGTCCGATCTTAATGATCTCAAAGTGTTGGATTATTCGAGAATGAAATTTGGATCTGGTTTAAATCGGAGAAATTGGTAAAGAAATTGATGTTTCACCATCCGAAGAGCCTAAGCGAAAGCCTTTGACAAGGCGTAAGGCTATATTGTTGTGGAAGAGGCTATGAATAGTCTGAAGAATCCTTCTTTGAGCCAATCAAAGGAGGTAGAGGTTCCCAAGGCCGATGTTGATCGGAGAAAGGGGAGGATATAACCAAAGGCGGAAGGTAGTTCGAAGAAATCTGATAACTTCGTGGCGACAAAGCGATCGATCGTACTGTTCCTACCGAAGGTTAATAAGGTTTATACACAGTTGAATACGAGAGAGTCGATAATTTTAGATCGGATCCAAAAACCGACCTTTCTTTGAACCACCTCGTGATAATTACAAAAGCGGGACATGGCAACCCTCGTAAATATTGTGGTTATCATCAAGTCTGCTTTGGTCGTGACACTAATGAATGTTGTAATTTAAAGGATTTTGTAGAAAACAAGATTAAAAGTGGCTTGCTGATTCAATATGTGGCTGAGAAAGACCGTCAAGATCGTGAGAGTTATTAATCGTCTTGATTCAAACAATTCAAGTACTACCTGTTCAAAATGTTCCACCACCGCCAAGGCAAGTCGTTGATGTAATCACTGGTGGATCTGTTGGGAAATTAGTAGGGAAGAAGAGGAGGTCTTATCTTGATTCAGTTATGTCAATAACCGATGTTACTCTGAAGGTTGATGAGCCTTTCCGAGGCTGTTATTTCATTTACGGATCTGGATTATCCTTGAAGCCCATTGAACCGCATGAAGGAGCATTGGTGATCACGGCCTGAAGTGGGCTCGATGGATGTAAAACGCATGATGATGAGACAACGGATCTTGGTGGACATTCTTTATGCCCATGCTTATCGGAGAATGCATCTCGATGAGCACAAAATGGAGGTCGGACAAGAGGCTCCTGCCATATGGTTTCTAAGAATCGATCCGATTCAAAGTGGCTAAACCTTTATTGAACTCCCCATCATCTTCGCGACGGCCCCACGACAAGTGGAGATAACTTGTAAATTTTATGTTGTGCATGTGGATTGACTTTCTGGCGCGACATTTGGGAAGACCTACGTTGTGACTCTTGATTTGTAACTTCCATCCCACATTTCAAAATCAAGTTCCCCACGGCCACATGGAGTAGGAGAGGTGATGGGTGACTTGGATTTGGCGGAGATGTTATCGAATTACGTCATTTCATCCGGAATGGGGTTAGTAAACAAAGAAAAGCGATGGCAATTGAAATTGAACCCTTCACCGAGCGATTCGAACAGTTGGTAATCCCATTTGGGGAGGAGGAGAAATTGAGTTGGTCATCTGAGCCGGACAAGACAGTGAAAATTGGTTCGAACTTACGAGAACCTCTTGAACGAATCTTATGGAACTCTTACGATCTTATGTCGATATTTTTGCATGGGAACCACAAGACATGCACGAGTTAATAGGAAGGTTCTTGAGCATAAATGGAGATAGATCCTTGAAGAAGCGATTCGTCGGAAGCGATCGATGAAGAGGTTGCAAAATCGAAGAAGTGGATATTTGGAAAGTGGCGCTCGACGAGCGTCGAATCGATGCCACTTGATGATTAAGGATGCTTTTTCAGTTATCATCAAATATCCATGTGCAAAAAAGACATTCCAAAAATAGCATTTATTACACATTTCGGTGTATCGTATCTCATTAATGTTGGAGCTACTATCGATTGATTATATTCGGGGGAGTGGATAGCAAATGTAGTATTGGTGCGAAGCATAATGGAAAGTGGCGGGTTTGCATCGACTACACAGACCTTAACAAAGCTGTCCAGAAGGACTTTATCCTCTGCCCATATCGATCGACTCATCGATGCCACTTGGGTATGCATTATTAAGCTTTATGGATGCTTTTTCGAGTTATCATCAAATATCCATGTGCAAAGAAGACATTCCAAAATAGCATTTATTACACACAGATTAGATTGTATGCGTACAAAAAATGACTTTTGGTCTCATTAATGTTTGGAGCTACTATCGGGAGGATGATGAACTTTATATTCAATAGGCAATTTGAGGGAAGAACATGGAGGTTTATGTAGATGATATGATTGTGAAGAGTATGCAAATTCGAAAACATTTGGACGATCTAGAGGAATGTTTTCAAACTATTAAATCATCAACAATCATACGACTCAACCCGAGGCAAAATGTACTTTCGGCCTTGGTCTTGGAAAAATTTCTGGGTTATCCCAGTCGATCGAAAGGCATCGAAGCCAATCCGAGAAAGATCCGAGCCATCCTCGACATGAAGACTCCTCGGTCATTCAAAGGCGTTCAAATCGTCGGTGGTAGGATTAACTTTAAGGAGGTTAAATCGCCAAATCTGCGAAAGATGTCTTCCTTTCTTTGATACATTGAAGGGACCAAAGAATGCGAAGGCGTTCGATGGACTTCAAGTGTGAAGATGCTTTCCAAAGTATAAAGACATATCATCTTGGCTCCTTTATTAGTCAAGCTGTCCCAGCGAGAGACTTTATATTTGTACCTTGCGGCGATTCCTTAGCGATTGGAGGCGATTTTGATTCGGGAGATCGGTGGGAAGCGACATCCGGTCTATTACGTCGACCCGTCCTACGAGATCTTTGAAACCGGTATCTAACATTGAAAATTTGCCTTTGCTTTAATAATTGCCAGTAGAAAGCTTCGGCAGTATTTTCAAGGTCGACTCCTGGTCGTCTACACGGATCAGCCGTTGAAGAAGGTGATGGGCAAGCCAGAGGTCTCGGGTAGATTAGCAGCATGGACTATGGAATTGTCCCAATTTTTTATCGAGTATCATCCCCGAACTGCCATCAAAGGCCAAGCCTTGGCTGACTTTATGGTAGAATGTTCGTTCACCGCCGGAATCTGAAATTCTTGGAAAGTGAATCTTACGATCGATGCGGTGGTCGTTATTCGGCGAGGTCGGAAGCGTGGGCGTTGTATGCGAGATGGATCCTCTACGATGACTATTAGTGGGCGAGAATTATTCTAATAAGTCCGGAGGATTTAAGGTTCAACGAGCCATCGATTCGGGTTTAAAGCAACGAATAATGAAATTTGAAATCTGAAGCGCGTGTTAGCGGTGTCCGATTAGCGAAAAGTCTCGAAGTCAACGAGTTGATCATTTATAGTGATTCTCGGTTGGTCGTTAAGCAATTGTCGGGAGATTATGAAGCTTCGAGGAACACGAATGATCAAATATCTGGCGGAGTTAAGAAACCAACTTCAATTTTTGCTTCGTACGAGTTTGAGGCTATAGAATGAGCGATAATTCTCTGCGATGCTTTGTCGAAATTGGCCACTACGGATCTGCGAGATGTCTTTCATGGATCGGTGTATTTGGAAATTTTGCGGCGGTAAGTGTTGACGTGAAACGATGATGTGCATCGAGCGAACAAACTGTTGGATGACCCCCTACATCGAGTATTTGGCAGATGGCGTCCTTCCTTCGGATCAGATGCTGGCAAAGAAGATCAAGTACAAGAGTACTAACTTCAGTCTTATTGATGGGGATCTTTATCGATTGGCATTTTCCTCACCATTATTGAAATGTTTGGTTCCGTCCGAAGCTGAATATGCTCTTCGGGAAGTTCATGAAGGGATTTGCGGTGATCATATGGTACGCCAAGTCTTTGGCACATAAAGTACTTGACAAGGTTACTATTGGTAGACAATTTTCAAAGAAGCTACTGATCGTCGAGAAATGTGAAAATGCCACTCGATAGTCCGGTCCCATATCACCGACCACCGGAAGAGTTATACTCGATTTTATCTCCTATACCCTTCATTTATGCAGGGGGTGGATATATTGGGACCAGATTACCTAAAGCTAAAGGTCGAGTTAGCTTAAATGTCATGAATTCTTTATTGATTATATGACTAAGTGGGTAGAAAGGCGAAACCACTTGATTAGATAATGAGCAGAGTGCTTAAAGTTTATAAAAGTGCATGGTGTTTAAGCTTTGGGATCCCTAAGGTATTGATATCGGACAATGGGCCTTGATTCGTGGGTTCAAAATTTGAAGAATTTTTGAGCGATTTGAGATTGACCAAGAAGACTTACATAGCTCATCCACGGTCGAATGGGCAAGTGGAGGTGACCAACGGAGATGACTTCTTTGAATCGGAATAAAGCGAAGATTGGATGAAGCTAAGGGAGATGGCGGAAGAATTCTTGAAGCGTCTTTGTGGGCATCTGGAACTACACCGGGACTACTACGAGGATTAAGCCCTTAGATTGGCTTATGATGCGGATGCCTTAGTCGATCGAGATCGGATCTCAAGTCTTGGGTAAGTCGATTCAAAGAAATCTACAACGATGAAGGATGAAGGCTAATTTGGACCTACTAGGCGAAGTCGAGAGAAGAAGCTTTAATCAAATTGGTACGCTTATCAACGAAGAGTGGCCAAGCATTATAATAAAGTGTCAAACTTATAGATTGAAGTGGGAGACTTCGTTCTTAGAAAGCCGAAACCTACGCCTCAAAACACGGAAAGCTAATGCCGAATTGGGAAGGGCCTATATGAAGTGATCAAAGTACCAAAACCCGGTGCTTATCGATTAAAGGCACTTGATGGTTAGGAATTAAGAATCATGGCGTCTTTGGCGAGGCTTGATTAAGAATAAAGTTCAATGGCATCTTTGGCGGGGCTTCGATAAAGTATTTTCAATAAAGTTCAATTGTCGGGTTTATCGAGTCTGGTAGGACTCGGCTGGCCCATTCGATGATATCAATAAAAGATCACTTTTCCACTAATTGATCAATGGTCACTATTGGTCCGAGATGGTGTAAGGAGGTATGGTAGGACTCATTTGGCCATTCGATGGTAGCCCCAAGTCCTTTTGGTCCTATATTGATCTTATCAGGGTGATAAGTCAATGGTCACTATTGGTCCGATGGTGTAAGGAGGTATGGTAGGACTCGCTGGCCATTCGATGGTAGCCCCAGTCCTTTTGGTCTATATTGATCTTATCGGGGTGATAAGTCAATGGTCACTTATTAGTCCGATGGTGTAAGGAGGTATGGTAGGACTCGCTGGCCATTCGATGGTAGCCCCAAGTCCTTTTGGTCCTATATTGATCTTATCAGGGTGATAAGTCAATGGTCACTATTGGTCCGATGGTGTAAGGAGGTATGGTAGGACTCATTTGGCCATTCGATGGTAGCCCCAAGTCCTTTTGGTCCTATATTGATCTTATCAGGGTGGTAAGTCAATGGTCATTATTAATCCTTATGTCTTGGTTCTTATCTGTTGGTTGTCTAAATTTACTTCACATATGACTGATCTCACTCTTGATGCAGAGTAGTAGTATGAGTTATTTATTACATTTTAAGTGTTGAGTTCGGTTCATTAATTGATTAACTTGAATCACAATCCAGTAAAATTCAACTCACTTCATTGTATGAGTTAAGCTGTTATATGTTATATCTAATTCAATAGTTCATCTTATTGATACTAAATTATTGACAAGCCCGATCGGAATGAAGTTATAATCAAGACGATTAAAGATTTATCAATAAACATAAAATGTTCATTTCATTTAAGTCGATTAATTACATGAACATAAAAAGTTAAATATTTACATAGAATCAAAAACATGATATATATTCAAACACGCCTTCATCATCGAATTGAAGCGATCTGGGTCCAATTGAAGCGGTGATAGCTTCTCTTTCCCTCGTTCAAGCGGTCCTCATATCCCTCTGAATAAACCTTCATGATCTCTACATTGAGTTCATCCGGAGTCCTATACTACTCTTTGAATCTGTTTTGAAGCTCTTGATCGAGCAGGGGCCTCGTCCCTCAAGGTCTTTTATCTTATGGCGAAGCTTGTGACGCTTGGTCTTATGCCTTCGAGCTTCATCCTGGATCTTCGTCTCAGCTTCACCAAGTTGTAAGACTAAGCTTCGATTAGCTGAAGAGAACTCCTCGTTTTTCGCCTTCAAGAGTAGGTTCTCTTCAACGAAACCGACATTCAGTTGGTTAAGGTTTGTTGGTACGGCTTGGATCGACCAACTCATCTCTTAATGGCCCTCGATTAGTCATCGAGATGTCTTCAAATCCATCTTGGCCCGATCCATTCTCTTTGAAGACCATTGATGGTATGAAAAAGCATCTTAGCGACCAAATCTTTCTCGGTCGAAAGTCGATTTGGCATGTTTATCTCTTGGCGCATGAAATCTTCCTCGGCCTCTCCATTTATGTGTCTCGGGACGCGATCGTCAAAAAAAACGACGTTAACTGCACATTTTCAAAGTACTTAAGTCAAATTCTATAATGCTCGAAGGAAAATAGAGATGTAAAGGAAGAAGTCATTATTGTTTACCTTGGCGGATAACTCATTCCTTCGTCGAGAAGATTTCGTCCGTGTGATCAACGAGCCGGTGATCGTCGATTAATGTCGAAACGAAAGCCGAAGAGGTCGAAAGGAAAGTTGGCGTTGAACACAGGGCCATAGGGTCGGAGATCCCACAACTTGGCATGATAACCTTGACACGAAGGACCAGGTAGATTCGGGAGAAGGTCTCGACCTTCGAGGGAAAAGTAGAAAGGCCGGTCGGGGGTGTAGGTTCGATGAAGCGGTTTCGATTGGGGAGATTTGTTTGAATTAGGTTCTTTGGGTGTTGAAGCGGATCGCGGAACTTGGATGGCTCTCGAAGTGCGTTTCCTTTTTACGGATAACGTTGGAATCCTTAAATCACAGTCACCGAAATCTCTTGATCTGTATTTCTCTGAGGGGGCACGAAGGAGGAATGAATGAAAGGCGAGGAACCACAGTTCTTGGCGATTAATGGGGTTATTTTTGTTTTTAGTTTTTAGTCCTAAGTATACTCCTTGATCGGAGACGATCAAGTAAAGCCTTTGATCGAGGAATGGTTTTGGGGTTGGTTACATTTTACGGTATAGTTCGGGAGGATTTACTAGAGGGGGATGACCTTGGTTTTGGTAGCCCTCCTCTTTTTGTCGAGGGTGAAGGGTCTCTTACGGTATGAGAACCTCTTGACCTCTGTTTCTCTGTTTGAAATTCATCCGTATGAATTTACGGTGTTGATATATGCTTGAGGGGTAGCTTGTGGGGTGTAGCCTCAATTACTTAGAAGACTTCCCGATAAGAAATCTTCAAGTTCCTTTACTTACTGCGAGCTCGGCTTTGATCAAAGATCTTTGCCTGAAAATCAAACAATTCCATGTTATAATTATATATTATGGAATATTCTCAAAAATATATATATATGAAATAAAATGATACTTACACTTATGGTCATACAACCATGCTTGCTTGAGAGGAGTCCGTATTTCCACTCCTCCTTGGGAAGTTGTCAAATAGCTCCATCATCTCCACTTCTCGTTCTTGAAAACATCTCCAAAAGTCGGCAGATATTTTTCATCGATTTGCCCGATTCGGAAGAGAGAGATTTGAGGGCCTTTGACGAAGAACCATTTCTCATGCCATCCCCTATTGCTTGAAGGGGTGTTCACCATGAAACGTCTGTCAAATTTTTCTCGGACTTGAGAGAATGTTTCTTGAGGGCTTTGAACCCCTTCTCTACTGGATTATGCTTATCTATCTTGTATCAGTGAAGAAGAAGTCCGAGAGAGGCTCGGCGCCCGATTCGTGGCGAAGGCCACGAAGGCGAAATATGGATGTAGGAGTTCGGCACCGGTTGTGAAAATCCTACACCCAAAAACCCGATGAGGTCACTATGAAAAGCGTGGAGAGGAAGCGAACCCCTTCTCCAATAAAGTCAACTTTGATGCGGTAGTCCATCCTTGGTAGTTGGTACATTTTCTCACCGGATCTGGGTACCACGGCGGCATGGGTATCTGGAATATGGAATCGAGTTGAACCCTCTTGATTCGACTTGATTATGATAGAAGGAGTGTTAGCATGCGAGAATCGCTCCGTACTCTATAATAGTCGAGAGGGTTTTACGGGTTCTCTGTTTGGGATTAGTGCACAGTCCCTACGTGAAGAAGATTAGGGTTTGGGGAACCACGGTGATGGGTGTTACAAGTATGGGAGAACTTTGATTCGGGTTTTGAGAAGCCATTTGTAGCGATTTTGCGAGAGAAAGAGATCAGAAATTTTAGAAGGCGCTCGAATTTCAAATGAACAGGTAAAACTGTCAAATTTGGTAAAGTTATCCTTTTATACTGACGGTTACACAGTGTTCAAGACGGGTGCATTAAATGTTAGTAATAATTTGGAATTTGAATGGGAAGCGTCCGGTTTCGGGTCCTGGTACTTAATGGATAGAGTCTTTTTGAATTGGGCCCTTAACTTCCTTTCATTTCATTTCATGAGCGATAAATGGGTACGTTTTTAATTACATCTTGTCATTTATTGATTCTCAGTAAAATATCATGGATTGTTCATAGTTTTCCATTAAACATTCTGTTCAACAAAAAACTAGGGGGCAATGTTGGGTCGTGATATTTTATCCCTTTGGGCCAAATATATTGGGCTTATTATTTTTATTCTATTGGGCCTTTATTATTGAATTATAAAAATTATTAAGCCCAATTATCATATTATTTTCATTTCAAACTTATAAGGCCAAGATTTGAATTCGATGGATCAATCATTTAGACATTTTAAATATCTACAATCTTTGACCTATAATGATGAAAAAGCATGTCGGTTGACTAAAGAACCTGCCATGCATTAATGTGGATGGGATTACAATCGGTCGGCGGTAGTAACAGTGATCAAAAGAAGAGAATAACTACATGCGATCGGCGAAACCCATCGGGTAAAGGGAATGTGTGTCGGTAGTAGTGGATGGCACGGTAATTCAGGCAAGGAGGGTATAACTTGGCAAGGAAGTCTCCACCAAGAGGGACGTTTTCATACTCTTCTTCATTTAGAATCAGATATTCACAGAGATTTATTATTATCTCTTGATATCAATACATTAGGCGATATAGCCTCCGTTTTTAATAAACCTTGTGAATTCACATCTTGATTCTCACTTTGAAGCTATCCCGTGAGCGGAAAATCAGTGTTTATTGTGGTGTTTATTGTGTTTACGTTGCGGGATCGGGACGTTTTAGGTGATTGGGACGTGACGAAAGATGAAACTTTAAGTTTATTACCTCCATGATGAGAACATTTGCCTTCAAAACATCACTATTAGCATCATCAACAATGAAGTCAGTCATTGTGTCACCCGTAAAAGCTATTTCAAGTTGTGATGTAGCGTAAGTAACCTGTTAAAATATAAACCTAACAATGTTAGATACTAAAATTAATAATAAGATTTTTGAGATTTGAATATTAAATTTTTTATTTCATCAATCTCCAAACTTCTTGATCAATATAAATTAACAGTCTTGACATCAGTAACAATATGTTTAAATAGATCTATAAAATCCCAACTAACATTAATAATTATTTAGAAATTATATGGTAATTTAAGAATAGCCAAATACGTACTATTATGGCAAAAATTCCTAGCTGCAGTTCACCATCTCTATAGCATAAAACCTAACCTCAAACCCTACAAGGAAATAACTCATAGCGGGTTACAAGATAATGTCTCCGCTAAAGCTGGATCAAATAATGCCTCCATTGAGGTTAAAATCTGTGAAACGGGTAGTCTTATACTAGTTGAGGTAGAGCTAGTTGGCAAGGGCAAGGGGGATATTAAAAAATAACCTTTTGAAAAAAACTAATTATAATAAAATTACACTTACTATATAGGGAATCTATCCTTTTTTGAAACGGATCTCAAATTGACAGTGAATAAGTATTATAATAAAATTTCCCAGGCTCACTAGCGGATCACCAATAATCTTGTTATATATAGGTATATATAATATAAATATATAACTGTATATATAGAGGTATAGATATAGATACACAATTTGATTATAATTGCTAAGCTTATATGCAATGCTCTGGATTGCCACTCTATATTATAATTTAGTAATATCTATTATATATATATATATAATATTCATTTTTATGTGAAAAGGTTTACTAAATTTAGTTTAATTGTGTGTTTAGAGTTGCGATGCAATGAAATTAATCAACTTTAGTCTAATTATTTTTATTAAAAAGTTAAAACTTTGTTTCCTTACACAATTATAAAAGTAACATTAAATAAATAAAAAGAAAAAATTATACAAAAATGTACGTGTGATATAGACTTTTAATTTTTACTACATTCATTTCAAAATTAGAGATACAACTAGATACAAACCCGCGCGTTGCAGCGAGATTATTCAATATGAATGGTCATGATCTATTGGATATGAATCAGTCCCCTTTTATCCAATAATATTTGCAATATATATTTTTTTAATTTTTATTAAAAAAAAGTATTGCAATATTTAGTTATGTTCTCTATGTATTCAGTTGTAATTATTCCATACGTTTCCAAGACAAAAAAGGAAATTTTTTTGGTATGGTATGGTGTTCACAAATGTTGGCTGGACTTGTACTAAGATCAGTAAAGTCATATTAGAAATTTAAGAAAACGTATTGCAAATCACTGTTATATTATTTGTTTGTTTTCTTACTCTAATTTGATGTCAACTATATCTATAAATTTTGGCATATATATTTATATTCAAGTAAAATTTCTTGTTTTTATGTAGCTTTTGTTGAGCTTTCTAGTTCAGATCAATCTTTGAAGCCTTCTTGACAGTGTCTATTATACCAATTTCACTGTTAACTGTAACTCCATAGCACAAGCTCTTAATCCATCAATTCTGTGTAGAATTTTTACTTATAAATAGAAATATGTGGAATTTTTAAATGAAAAACAATTTGTGCTGCAAAATTATCCAAGCTTTCTTATATTCAATTATACCAATTCAGTGTCTATTATACCAATTCAGAGTATAGTTCACTGTTATCTGTAGGAAGTTTTGTTTGTCTTTGCTATCTAACTTTTCATATTTCCACATACAAAATGTAGTTAATGGCAAAAAATAGTCGTGACAAATTCATACGTGTCATTCCTCGGCTATTATATATGACAAAGCCTCTGTCTGTTGTCATTGATTGATGTTTGGTCATCCATTAATATTTCCCCTTTCAGTGTTTGATAGAACCTTTTTTTATTCTTCTTCTTCCTTCCTTTATTTATTTATTTATTTTTTTTGCGTTAAGGCATGATTTGGTAGCTGTTATAGAACTAATTTTGTTTGTGGTCTTCTATCATATGTTGCACATATTGGTAGGAAATTATAGAAAGGTTAGACCCGTCCGATTTACACAGATAGATCATGATTCAACGACATAGACCAAAGAGATCACTCGCATGATTCCAAGAATTTGGAAAAGGAAATGGAGAGATGATTAAAATTCAGACCAGAATGATGATGATAAATTTTATCCCGGGGGTCCAAACGGTAGCTTCTCTCAAGACCCTGTAATTAGCAAAGACGAAGTAGATGAGAATATCTATAAATAATAGTTTTTCCTTCTTATTCCTCTTCCTTTTCTTACAGTAAGTAAAGAAGAAAATAAAAGGCTTAGTAGGAAATTGAAACATAGAAATATATATATTAGATTATCTGTCTACAGATGGAGTGAAGTATCAACGTCAGGTCTCTCCGAAGTATACTATGGGCTCACAGTTGTTGCTGCACCACTGGACCATAATTTTGTAGAGGGTGAGGTCTTCAATTCATGGATTGAGAGTTTGCATGTTTACTGTAGAAGTCGAGTCCAAGATAGAGTGAATCTTGATGAGGTGGTCTAGATGGAAAAATTGTATCATTTTGAAAGGACATCCTGACATGCTCAAAAGACATGATAGGCATAATTTGCTCAGATTCCGAAAACAGAGTTAAAACCTCTTTTTCTCTCTTCTCCTTCATCTTTTGCAACTTTCTGAATCTTTCCGGTTCAGGAAAAAAATCATAGCCATCGCCTTTATTCATGTAATCACTGTCACTACCAATAGTGTTACACACCCTCAAATACTTGTATTATCATTTCACTGCAAGCATTTAAAAGTAAATAATTAGGCAAAAACATGTAATGACGCCAAGAAAGAAAAATGTGACAATAAAATTCTTACCAAAGTAAATAATATCCATTATCAATATGATAATTACCAAGCTTTTCAACAACAATGTTGCAATTCCCTGGAGTCATTGGCTCATCGTAGATACCAAAAATCAAGGCTTGGTGGTATTCTTAACAGTGATACCTACAGGACCCTGAAACCAGAGTTTAAAAAGGGTTAAAGGCAACCATTAGGAGGGTCACATCCTGAATGACATGACATATAGCAACTACTCACGGCCCACTCTTTCTTCCTTTTATGCTTTTTCAAGAACTACTCAGGAACCACAACAACTCCCTCAAATTCCATTTCACCCATTTTCTACATAGCATATACAAAATTTCATTAATGCAGTACTTGTAAGTTAACCAACTCCATAATTAATGTTTCACATGTCTGTTATCCTTCATCTACTTGTGATCACCTATTCTTTTATTTCTCCTCGTTCACCCTTTTCACCACTGAAAAAACATCAAATATATAAATTAAAAATTCACGAAGCTTGAAAATTCTATATGCTTCATTAATATAATCTAGCATCTGATTATTTCTGTAGTTGCTAATCGTGTTTCAGTAATAATTTTTGAATCTAGTAAGGGCTTTACTCTAGGCATCATAACGAATTGCAACTCATCAACAATGCATTAAAATTCACAACCAAAATTCATGAAAACTGAGGCCCCAAAGGATGTTCCAAATGGCATTTACTAAAGCACATATATCAATAATACAACAGAATTGTGATTGTCTATAAACCTGGCCATCTCATTGTACCACTAAATCGATTGGAAGTGGGCTCTGATTGCCTGGAAAACTGCCCATCCCCGACATTGTTGTTAGAGGGAAACTTACGCTTCCAAACAGCTGCCTCTGCACTCTGAACTTCACCCTCAAAATTCCCACTACTGATAGAGAACCCAAAGGGATCATTAGTAGTATCCACAGGAAAGAAAGAAAACTTCTTATTTTTTGCATGAATTAGATCATTGAGATGTGCCCTTTCTTGAGAATTGCTCAGACCTGCATTGTCAATATCACAAGCTGAACCTTTTCCCCTACTCAAGCCTAGGTCTGAAAAGAGACACAACCTCAAGGATAAAGCACATTCTATTAGCTCAGATGCCTTCTCATGGTTGTCCCTGGAATCTGCACCAGTGATTCTGTTTGAAGTATTGTCATCCCCTATACAGGAGAACATCTCTTTCAGGCAACCCATTTTAGCAGGCTCGGTGACAAACGGGTAAACTGGTGTGCCAACAATAATACTGTTCGAGTTTTTCTGGTTTTGGAAACCTATCCGGGATACTTCAAGTTGAAAATGGGTGCCAAAATACAAGGGATAAACATGACCCACGTTCGCTGAGATGTTACTTTCCACCGAAACAAACTGGTTTTTGTCAAGTGAAGGAAACTTCTCATATGGAGAAGAAATTTCGCACAAAGGAATGGGGTCACTTACCTCGTTAGTGAAAATAAAGACAGAGCAAAAAAAATTCCAAGAAATGTAAGCCAAACCATATCAATTACCTCGAAATTGGCTTGGGAGTACATGATTTCTTCAGCTTTAAATACAACAATAGGTAGTTTCTCTTGCCATTCTCTATTCTTTTTAGTAGCAGTGGAGTGCCTTTCATTTACAACCTTGATCAAACACATGGTGTGCATAAAAAAAATCAAATAAGCGAAACACCTAATTAATAAAAAGACCTAGTTACCTGAAAATCTGCTGAATGATAGAACCTCTAATGGGTTGATGCCTATCACTGTGCCAAGCCCTTCTGGCACACTCAAAAGGTCTCGGGCCTGGCCTAGGCATCTTCTTTCATCAACAACTCAGACAACAGATTATGTATAATCTAGGAGGGAGAAATCTAGGTTTAGGAAACAATAAAACAATTTTCTTTACATGGGTATTGAGAGTGTTATGCGATTTCCATCCACCACTTTCAGCAATTGTACTTTTTGATAGAGAGATGCTTCATTTTTATTACAGAGCTTTTGTCTGTGCTCGTGTTTTTGTGTTGAATAATAACGCAGAGCAGTTGAATTACCTAGGGTGGTGATATGCCTCCCCTTGTAAATGAATGCTTTTCCTTGGGTCCACGCCTGAGAATTGAAAACCTGGCCTCCCCTAATATTTTTATATCATCCATTTCATTTTTTGACCACACGAACACCATTTATAACGAACACCATTTATAACAATAGGCTCAATGAATTTTAAATCCATACTATTGGGGCCGAGTTTTCTTTGAAAGAATTTGAACGAATACTTTAGTTGGCATATTTGAATATTTGATCCCAGGTTTAGTGGATGAATATAGTTGCCATATTTGAATATATGATCCCAGATTTAGGGGAATTTAGGGGGATAAATATTCACATGAATTTTAAATTGATTGAGTTTTTCATAAATTGGTTAAGCAAATAAATTTTTATATTTTTAGAATCAATTAGCGTGGTTCAAATAATTGAAAGAATTTTTGGAAGCTAATAGATTGAAGTTTTAAAATGAATATGGAAATAATTTTTAATTGCATGGAACTATAAAAAGTAGGTAAAATAAATGAGAGTCTAATTTTAAAGGAAATTTACTTTTCAAATAATTAAAACTAATTTTTCATAAAAAGCAAGTTAGCCCTATCGTGTTTAAATTGATCAAATCTGGTTGTTGCCTAAGAGAGTTATCTAATTAATGGATTCTAAAATAACGTGATTGTTGATAATATCCATAAAATAAGGTGATCAGTATATATATCAAAGTAATTGTTAAGGGTATTTTTGTCAAGGGCAATAAGAAGCATTAATTATGATGGACATGTGTCAATTTTATAGAATGACATATGTCAATTTATTGTGCCATGTACTGTGATTTAGTATATATAATATATTTGACTTTTAAGATCAAATGACGATATATTAAACTTCAATTGGTTGATAACATTTATTATAATTGAATAATATATAACAAAATTTATTAATTATAAAATTTATTTTATTATAAACTTTTATGAATTCTAAAAATTTTAAAATTTAATATGATCGCTAGTTTTGACCTAAAAAAAATTAAATTGTATATCTAATTTTGGAACGAATTGAGTATTTAATAAAGGTCAAAATTTGTATTTTGGTCAAAATAGTGTTTATGTCAATAAGTAACGAGTTTTTTTTGCCAAAAGTGCTTTTAAGCATAAACTAATATTAACTAAAATCACTTTTGAATAGTCACAGAAATGATATATTTAAATTAAAAATATATCACTCTTTTACATCAAACGGACTCTAAATACAATAAGATAAAATTTTAATTCATCATAATTGATTTAGATGAGCAGGAAGAAGCATAAAATTAAAATAGCTGGTCAATGATAAACTCCCCAACATTAAATTAGACAACTCAACAAAATATTTTAATATTTTATTTGTTTTAGATTAGAAATACATTTTATTTATTTATGTTAATTTTACTTTTTAAATTCAAATATAATGTAAATATATTTTAGTTTTGGAAGAATAAATGTAGTAATTCGTAATATTTGTTAATTAAATAATGAATTATGTCTATATTCATACTAAAAACAAATAAATACATATTAAATTTAACATATTTTAAATTAATTAAATTTATAATTTTTACAACAAAGTGTATACGTAAAAAATATAATTAAATATTTTAGCAATTTATATTCAGGAGAATGAAAGTAAAAAAAAAACAAGCACACTTTAATTTGGTCTATCCTGAGAAAGATGCATTATATTCTAAAATTAAAAATATATTTTATCTTTTTAAAATTAATTTATAAAATTTTAAAATTCAAATAGATATAATTTTATTCGAGTTTTAAAAATAATAAAAATGACTCGATCAATTCTAATTAAAATTATAGATATAATTTATTTTTGAGGTTGATATTAAATTTTAAATTAATATGAATGTATTTAACTTTAATAAATATAATTATTATAATTTTGAAATTAATTTTTCTTTCATTCTAAACTCTTTTTTATGAGTTTTAAGTTTGACTTATATTTACCTCTACACATTTCAATGATCAATCCAGAAGTGTAGATCCCGTCATATATTTTCCATCATTTGCAAGATTTCAATATAAACCCTAGTTTGAACCACCCAAATCAGATTTCCTCTACCCTTCATCTAGTCTGAAGACAAAATTCAAGAAGCTAGAAGAAGAGATGGATCATCATTCATGGCATGTTCGTCCTCCGCCAATAATCCAAGGTAACAACACCATCTGCCCAACCTGCTCAATTTCTCACTTTCCATTTTCCCCACCCCGCCCATCTATCAATGAAAACCCTAATAGATTCATTCAATCACACAACAATGATTATTTCTTTCCTGAAAGACCACAATTTGATTATCGTCCATATAATCATCATGCTCCCACTGATAATTTCCATCCCAATGACGGTTTTGGAGATCGATTGGCTTGGCCTAGAAACCCTACTTATAGTTATGATCATGGTAGTGCTGGATTTAAAAGATTGAGAGCTGATGATTCTGTCTTGTTTACTAGTGAAAATCACGTGAACAATTATTCTAATTTGGTGTCAGAGGATGAGCGGAGATTGAAATTATTAATTCGTTACCACGGCAGTATATCTGGTAGTTCGCCTCAAGTTAATTACGAAAATAATGGTTCTATGCAAGAGAAAACCATTTTAAAAAGGAATTTTAGTACGATTGAAGGTGAAGAGCATGGAAAAATTGATGAATTGCCTTCAAAACTGAATGGTAATGTTGAAATGTACGAGTTTCAGAATCCGAATATAGATTATTTTGAAAAAGGGGCATCTTCTCATCCGAAGCCTGGTTTCAATCCGCACAAGTATAGAGAGGAAAAAGGCTTTGGCGTTGGACAACAATGCATGCATACTAATGGAAGTGGAAATGAAGAACTTGGGCATTCCCAAAATGGTCAAGTTGAAAATTCTATGCTTAATTCTTCCAGAAGAGATGGAAATATAAGTCAAACAGTTGGACGCTTCACCAATATTGATCAGGCTCAGAAAATTCAGGATGGAGTGGCTCCATATCGTGAAGGAGGGATTCAGTACAATTCTCATATGGCTGACGGTTATTTGTCCGTTCCTAAGACGGGTGACAAGAAACTGCCATCAGTAGGGTCTCAGAGTGTGCATTATCCTCATTCTCAATCTCCTAATGAAAGTTTTCAGAATCAAAATATTAAACGGATTCACCCCAGTGATTCTTTGTCAATGAATGAAACCAATTATTCACATCGAACAAACTGGCATGGGATGCAAGGATCAATGAATGAACAGAGAAGCAATTTTCCTGTGGTTAATCAAAATTTTGACAATCAGATGCCACGCTCATATATAGTGCAACATCCGGTGCAGCCAAATCATGATTCTAGGCAATCTTTTAGGGTTAATGTTTTGTCAGAGGATGATGTTTCTTCCCCATACGGTCGACAAAATTTAAATAAAGGAGGTTATCTACCTATGTTCAGTCGTGCGAATGCAGGTCCAACACAGGCTTCTCGTTTATTTGATGCCCATCCTCCTCTTCCTGCTTCTCCACCTCCACCCCTTCCAGTAGAACCCCAGGGCACCCTTATCTTAAGCCATTTACTTCATCTTCATACACCGAAAACATCCTCTTCTTTGTTTCCTATATCTGTAAGTTCTTCGATGGATGTGCCATCATCATATCCTTCAGTTGCTGAAGCCCACTCCTTGGCACAGACTTACTCTACCGATAAACCACATCGACATATGTCAACAGGATTTTCTATTGAGGTACTGCTTCCAGGTCTAAAGCTCGTTTGGTTAGTTTTAGCTTGAATTGCATTTGCACTTGGTAACGTCTTTGAGCTTCATCTTAGCTTGGCAGAATTTTATTTTGAGCATTGACATACCTTTCTAATTTTATGGAGTTTAAATAACACATTTTGTGAGAGTTCTGATCATTCAAGGTAAAATATATTGACCTTTGCATTCTACTTTCCTTTTGGTGTCTGAGGAAAGAATGAGATTATAATCTTTTAAAGTTTTATATTATCTCTTGGTTTTAGAAAAAAAGCTTAACTACCTAAGTCAGTAGTCATAGTAGGCCTAGTTCAGTGAAGGTTCTTATATTAATATTTGGATAGGATTAGTAGGAAGAGGAACTTTAAAATTTAATTCTACCATGAAATGAGGAACTGTAAGTTTTTGTTTTACCAAACCTGATATTTACTAATATCATAGCAACCCCTGCAAGAGGTTCATATAATGAGTAACGAGTGAAACTCAGGTCAGCTTTCAAATAAGTACATCTACAAATAAGCTGAATAAATTTGATATATATATTGAAGTTAAAAAACGTGTATATCCTGTCTATTCTTGAAACAATAACTTAGGAAGAAAAGTTGATTACTGGCCCTCACAGATCGATTTAGTAACGGTTTCATTGTTGAACAAAACTTAGCAGAATTAAGTGTGAATATGGCAATATGCAACCCGAGACTACTTTCACTTGCTTGCTAGCTTCCTACAATTATCTTGAACTCCTTTTCTCTTTGTGGGTAGTTGTTTGAATCGACTTTAAATATTTTTTTAGGAAGGTGTAGCTGATCTTCAGTTTCCTGTAAAAACCAAGGGTCCTCCAAAAATATTATGGTTGGCACATCAAAATCATACGGCCAACTTCTAAATGTACTTATTCTAATTTATTCCCAATTTTCATTTGGGCTAATGCTGGAGCTAGATAAAGTTTTTAAGCTTAACTTCATTTGAGATTTGAATGGAGATGAAGTTCTTATTATGAGGTTGGAAGTTAACAACCGCTGGTTTTTTCTAACGATATGAGCCCCAGACCTCTCTCCTTCCTTGTCATGCCATTTGAGGACTTTGACCACTTGGGTGGATATAGGTGTTTTGTGGGTCATATCACACTTTTTCTTTCCATTCCTTTTTTAAGTTTTGTTTTGTTAAATACAAAATCTATAATTTTTGTTGGGGTGGGGTTGCAGAATAATCTGGTTCAAGACTTTTCCCTTGTCACTGAATTTGTGTATTTGATTATCCTTCTAAATTTATAAAACAATGCAATGCCTGAAATAACTCAGAGAAAGTTTATCACGCTTTTCAGGGTTTTGAAGCACGCCAAACATTGTCTACGAAATATTCAGGAGAAGTTCATTCTTTTCCATTGAGGCAAATTGCTCCAGATAAGCCCAAAATTGTTGATGCTTCTCAAATATTTAAGCAGCCACATCGAGCTACCCGACCTGATCATATAGTGATAATCCTTCGTGGGCTTCCAGGTACCCTGTTTGATTGATATATCCAATCATAACCTCTATTTGCTAGACTCTAGAGCCTGAATGGTGGATATTGACGTTGTTTTAAGCTTATTTTGATTTTGTACTTTTGTAGTCACGCAGCTAAAGAATGTAGTATACTCCCTCTTTCTAGAAATGAGTGTCCTACTTTTTTTGGTTTGATTATGGAGAATTTACTTCTTTTTGTTATATCTACCAGGTAGTGGAAAGAGCTACTTGGCAAAGATTTTGCGTGACCTTGAGGTTGAAAATGGTGGTGATGCCCTGCGAATTCATTCCATGGATGATTACTTCATGACTGAGGTTGAAAAGGTTTGTCTAACACATAAACATGTTGTTTATCCTAGGATCTGTGTTCTTTCTGATGCTGTCTTTTAATTTATTCCCACAACTCTTGGAGGCTCTAAGAATTGGATATGTCTAACTATCCTGTATTTTTTAAAGGTCGAGGATAGTGAGTTTTCGATGTCTTCTGGTTCCATTAGAGGCAAGAAAGCAGTTATGAAGAAGGTCATGGAGTATTGTTATGAACCTGAAATGGAGGAAGTAAGCCAAATCATTTTGAAGTTTTAGAATATTTATTAACATATCTTGCTGATGCATGTTTCTATATGAGCCTTTGATATCATGCTTTTCTTCATCTTATTGAAGGTTGTATTTGCATAGTTTTTGTCTAGATATTGGTCGATATTGCAGTCATGCATATAGAATGTTTTAATTGTATTAGGATGAATTATTCTGCCATTAAAGTCAGAGCGAGCTACATCATCCTGATGAGTGATGACCGAAAGGTTTAGTAGCTCTGCTTCAAATGGATCTAACAAATAAAAAGGTGATCTTGCTGTTGTAATAGTAAAAGTTTCTTTAAGTTTGAGCCAACACTAAATATGAAACCAATAGTCACACCTTTGATGCCTATTGAATGTTCAAAAGTTACTTGAACTACAGAAAGCTTCCATCTCCCCGATCCTGACAGTAAAGATACCAGGCTTTTTAAGCTGAGATTAGTTTGTCTTTGTATTGGTTCAGTTTTTATATTTTTGTTGCATTCTATTGTACATTTTAGAACATTACTTCAAGCAGCGACTTCTTAAGATAGCAGGGTCATTCTTTTCTATTCAATGTTCTGACTACCAACAAATATATATTTGAAAGGTACAGCAGTAGGTTCAATTCATGTATAGGCCTTTGTTTATAAGGGCAAAAGACTCCTATACAAAGATCAAGTATTCTATATTAGTTACTAAAGAGGAAATTGACTGAGAAAATTCTACCATATTAAAAAGTTGGATATAACTTGTAAATATAGAACCAAGCATAATTATCATTAATCTATGATAACTCTATATTTTAAAACTTCTGCAATTCTTTTCACTCAGAAAGCTTAAACCTTGCTGTCCCTGAAGACATGGTTGCTCCATATATAATATTGTGAATTGTTGATGTCATGGTTCATAGTAGTACTCCCTCCGTTTCCAAAAGGATGGCTTAAGGACAAATTTCACACAAATTGCTGATGTCATGGTTCATAGTAGAAAGACATTGTTTCCACCCAACCAAATGATCATTTCTCTCATCACTCCCAACTAAAGAAAATCTCTTGTGTGTTAGCTACATTAACTAGGATTCTAAAAAGAGAAAGATAATATAAAGGTATACTAGACAAGCAAGCCTGAATCAAAGTAATCTTATCCCCAAGGAAAAATACGCACCTTTTCACCTATTTAATCGTCGACATAAGTAGGAGCAAATTTGGCATGCATTTGAATAGGTGGGATGCGAGACTCGGGATTTATGTTACTCAAGTCCTTGGAAATTCATGTCCCAAGGTTGTACTTTCTTTATTTGACATTTGAGATATGGAGTTGGGGTTGGTTATCCAATACGATTCTAAGAGGATTATTGGTTGGGAGATAACTATTTTTCTATTGTTTTTAATCGTCTTTATCGTATTTCTTCGCTTCATGATGCTCCCATTTTCAACTTCATAAAGCGTTAGACCTGGCAAAAGGGCCGGGCCAAAATGATCTGGGTTGGGTCGGCCCGGCCTGCGGGCTTTTTCCTTTTTTTTTGTGCAAAATCTTATAATTACTTTACAACCCGTCCACAAATAATTGTACTTGTGTTGAGTCCTTCATGTTCCTGTACTTGTGTGTTGAGTTTGCCTAATCAGTCACCGGGTCAGTATAATTGTTATTGTTTGTGGGCCTGGCCTGTTAAGAAAAACTGTGCATTGGTGTTCTTCCAGTTAAGGGCTGTAACAGGCTGGCTTTTCTGATTAAAATTGTTTTAATCAGCCAATCTAAGTCTCAAATAATTATATTGATCAAAAAAGGAAGAAGAAGATTGATTATTGCCTGCTAAGCTCTCTCTCCTCCCCATTGGTCTAATTTGGAAAGAGACTTTAAGGTATAGCATATACTTGACTTTAAGGTACTGACCCGGTAATTTTTTTTTTTTTTGCAAAATCTTATAATTACTTTACTTCTATACACTTACCTCTATTAACTACATATCTCAATCAATTATTTTTTTTTGAAAAATAGTAATGCTCATAAATATTATAAATTAGTCACGATTTAGGTTTTACTTTTTAAGAATAGTAAAATTTGAACAAAAGTAAAAAAACAATATATTGAAGATTGCATTAAAAACAAACAGTTGTTGTAGCTTTGTTGGTTTGAACTCTTATTTATTTACTTATAAGCCTTGTGTTCAAGCCTCATAACCCACAAGTAGCAATATTTTGTTTTTTTTTAAAAAAAGTCACGGACCACTGGCCGAGCCTTCACAGGCCGGGCCAAAATGGCCCGCATTTTCCTGGGCTAAAATATTGCGGCCCATGGCCCATGTTTCTACGGGCGGGCTGGGCCTCAATTGCCAGGTCTATAAAGCGTGATGGGAATTCATTTTCTTGGGATTTTCATTTCTCCAGGACTCACGGATTTGGAATCTAATGAGACATAATCTTTGCTAACATTGCTTGATTCGGTTCATTTATGTACCTATTTTGATAAATGTATTTGGTATTTAGATTCAATTGATTCCTATTTTTGTAAGAATTACTCCTTTTTTTGACTCGGTCTATTGTTTCTCATCCATTTCCATTGGTTTCGTAAATTAAGAAAGCTAAGGTCCCTTCCAATTTGTGTGGTTTTACAAAGGATAAATACTAATGATCTTTATCAAGATCGCATGACATTTGTTTTATGTGTAGACAGAGTAATGAGACAAATACTCATTTATTTCTGCATTGTTCTGTTGCTTGGGGATTGTGGAGCTCTCTCTTTGGAGTGCTAGGAAAGGAGTGGATGTGTCTTGCTACGGTGGAAGACATGTTATTAATTTGTTTTAGAGGATTTGGAAATAAGAGAGATGCCAAAATTTTATGGAAGTGTGCCTTCTTTTCTATCTTGTGGGATATTTGTAACGAGCGTAATGCTAGGTGGTTTAGAAAAATTTACTTATCCTTAAAGTTATTGAATGATAGGGTTATTTTTTTTCTCTTTGGGCTTCTGGGGTTTTTTAGAGGTATCTCTGTTAATGATTTATGTAGAGATCGGAGGGCTACATTTTTGTAAGTGTTTTCTTGTTTTTGATTTTTAGTTTACTGAGGGTAGACTTCTTGTCTCCCATTCATTGTATCCTTTATTCTCTATTAATAAAATTTGTTCTTTTATCAAAAATAAAAAATAAGAGAGTATAAATTTATTTTCTATTTTGTCCTTGTATTGTATGTGTGGGTTAATTGTTTTAATTGACATTTTGGGTTTGTGGAGAGAGAGTGAATTAATTTGAGCTATTCATGTGTGATGTGATTGATTTAGTGTTTGACTAAGATGTAATATGGCCAAGGGAAAATTAGTCATTGCAAAATTTTATCTTGTTGATTTATGTATTTCAGACATGCTTTTGAGGCAGAGTTTTTTGTCACTTAAGCCATCCTTTTGGGGACGGAGGGGTATATAATATTTGTGCACGCAACTACGAGTTTGTCTTGCCTGCCGGACGATAAATCTGTGCAGCTTCTGTTAACATTGTCTGTAACTGTGCACTGCTAGTTGATATTTGGTTTCATTTTGTTGTCCAATTTAAGGTTTTGGACATTAACTATATGATTTTTGATAAGTCCTAAAAATAAAAATAAATGAATTTTGACTTTAATCCAACTGAAAATTACGGCCAACTTACCATTTTATGACAAACTGTTTTTTTTATCAATTCTAACTTGAAATTATGTCTCTTCATCAGGCTTATCGGTCAAGCATGTTGAAGGCATTTAAAAGACCCTTGATGAGGGTGTTTTCTCCTTTATAATTGGTACGTGTTTTCGGTATTAAACAAAAGGCTATATGATCTTGCTTAAATATGTTATTTTTTTACATTTATACCCATAGTTTCAACATTTGTCAGCATTGTTTAGATTCTCGTATCTTTTGTGATGAAATCACTTGCACTGTCTATGTTCTGAAAGTTGTTGCTCTATTTCATTGTCGTGTTGTTTTTGCTTATATGTGTGGGGGATATTTGGAATTCAGATTTTAACTAGCAGTTGCTTAAACTTTCAGTGATTCTCCCTTTAGAGCTCATGGGTTTGTTCACAAACTTGGATTTCTGTTTGTTTAGGTATTGCAAATGTTCTACCTATTCTTTTGAAAATTTAAACCTAGGTATATAAAAAAATAATTTGGAGAATGGTGCTTTTAGTCTTGCTAAAGTTCATCATGGTGTATGAGTTCAAAAATCTAGGTTGATTATAGACTAAGTGGCAATGCAGTGCCGGCTATGCACTGCCTTCATTTACACTAACTAAAGATGCAGTTTTGTTCGGGAAAATTGACCCATTTGTTGCTGGTATGTGTGCTTTGTCTTAGTGGATGACTGCAATCTGCGGGTAGCTGACTTTGCTCAGTTTTGGGCAATTGCAAAGGTATACCCCCACTTCTCTCATCCTCACAATCTCTGCGAGCATTTCTGTTCTCATTATTTTGTTTTTTGGGGTTTTTTTTGAATAAAAAGTGCCATTCCTCGTCTTATACACATGTATTTCATTTGTTTATGATTAGTATGTTTTTTTTGTTATTGATGTTTTGATACATGAGACTGAATTTGTAATGAATGGATCTTGTAATAGAAGTATTTTATTCAAGTGGCTTGAACTATGTTTGAGGATCACCTGTAGGCATGTAAGAACATAATTATAAGGGTGTATTTTCACTAATATCCATTTTTTCAAATAATATATATATCATGCTTTGTTTTTGACTTATAGAAGTTGGTTCTGATATAGAGTTTTGTTAAACATTCGCTAACCTGTTATTTCCTTTCGAAAGAATGGTTAATATTATCATTTGGGTCCACTGTTTTTAGGTCAGAGGTTTTAACTCTCTTTTTTCCCTGGCTGATATTAGGATGTTGGTAGTGTTGCAATGGTTTAAGTAGTTGATGTACATGCTGAGGTCTTTCATTAGGTTTCTTGAGATAAGCACATGCTTTCAACCAGTGTACATGAAAGCTTATGCTATACCCCCTCCGTCCCATAAAAGATTACTCGACCGCAAAAAGTTTTTGTTTCATAAAAGATTGCTTAATTACACTACAAATACTATACAAAGACTATTTTGTCCTCGAAAGGTGGATCCACAAATTTAAAGAAAGAAAATATTCCCCAGTGTAATATTTGTAGGGTAAAAGTGGAACTTATTTGATATTCTCAATTCTACTTTAAGTTTCTTAATTTGCGCGAAAAGTGTACTTAAATCATCTTTTTTAGGACGGAGTAAATATTTTTCTCAATATGAGTGAAATTTGAAGATTCAAATCCATGTGGTGCATTGCTCCTTTTTTGTCTGTGGCTATACGAGTCAATCCCTTTAGATGACAATCAAGTTTGTCAACCATTGTGCTACAGTAGCCAGTTGAATTGTTATTCTTATGCCACTCTTTTGCCAATTGTATTTTTGTACTCCTATTTAACATTGTTCTTGTGTCATAAAATTTGCAAAGTGAAGTAATATAATTTTAATATTTCTAACCATCTTCTTTAGTCCTTGTTCCGAAAGGAGGAATAATATTCTTCTTGTTATATTCGTGTCCGTGCTTATGTATTTCTATATTTTGTTATAACTAATTCAAATAGACAAGTCACTGGCTTGCTTTTCTGTGTTTTTACCAACAACAGAGACGATGTTTTATTTCCTTTGTTGAAAAATGGCTATAATTGTGAGACAAACTTTTGATTAGTAAAGATTTGTTTTTAGAAAGCTGTCGGTGTTCTTACTGTACAGTGTTACTGTTCAACTTTATCCATGAGCTGGGGGATGGAGCTTTT